>JABEVN020000034.1:0-209555 GCA_013146195.2 Codonopsis lanceolata
GGAGTGTAGGATCTCCGGTATAAAATGTTATCCAGAACAATGTAGCGACATGATCGCTTCTGGATGGTTCTAGCTGCCTTTTTATCCTCGGGTAACACCCCCTGCTCGATGTAGGCCCGTAGGTCATCTATCCAACATTTTGGAGCCGGCTCAATATCCATAATCGCTTCCTTTTCAATAACAGGAACTTCCAAATGCTCGATCATGACTCCAGGATGCAAGGACTGAATTTCATCCTCAGCCATCTTCGACAAATAATCAGCTCGCATGTTATCTTCCCGGGCAATTCTCACCAGCTCCCAGTAATCGAAGTCCTTTAAAATTTCCTTCACCATCGCACAATAACGAACCAAGATCGGATGGTGAACCGCATAATCGCCCTTGACTTGATTCACCACCAACTGAGAATCACAATATACAACCAACGCACGCACTCCAATGTCCTGTGCGAGCTCGAGCCCAGCAATTAAAGCTTCATATTCGGCCTGATTGTTGGAAGCTGGAAATTTGAAGCGCAATGCTTTCTCAAATTCTACATCTTGTTCCGGAGGGACTAACACCAACCCGGCACCACTTCCAAATCGACTAGCTGAGCCATCAACATGAAGCTCCCAACAATATTCTGGTCTTGGCTTTGGACTAACACTGCTCGTCATTGTTGTTTTACCCGCTACTTCTTCGCCAGAATCCTTGAAGCTTGTTTCAGCTACAAAATCTGCTAAAGCTTGTGCCTTGATTGCTCGCCGAGGCTGATAGTCAATATCAAACTCGGTTAACTCAATCGACCAAGTGAGTAAGCGACCAGAGGTGTCTGGCTTGTGCAAGATCTTTCTCAAAGGCAAATCAGTGTACACAACTATCGAGTGCGCAGAAAAATAAGCTCGAAGTTTCCGAGCAGCAACAACAAGCGAATAAGCCAACTTTTCTGCATTAAAATACCTTCCCTCTACATCAGTGAGGGCTTTTGAAACATAGTAGACAGGCTTTTGTACATTGCATTCCTCCCTAACCAGAACAGCGGCTATCGCCTGCTCGGTAGCTGCTAAATAAACAAACAACTTTTCCCCGAAAACCGGGCTGCTCAGCAAAGGTGGACTTCCCAAATACTTCACCAAGTCTTCGAAAGCTTTCTGGCACTCCGAAGTCCATTCAAACCCCTTGTTACCTCGAAGAACTTTGAAGAAAGGCAAGCACCGCTCTGCCGATCTTGAGATAAACCGTCCAAGAGCAATCACCCTACCATTAAGCCTCTGTACATCCTTAATGCAGCGGGGAAGCTTCATAGTGACCAATGCCTTGATTTTCTCAGGATTAGCCTCGATGCCCCTCTCTCACCATCATAAAACCAAGGAACTTGCCTGCCTTTACCCCGAACACACATTTTGCTCGGGTTCAACTTCATACTATTCTTCCTAAGATTGGCAAAGGTCTCGCCCAGGTCTTCTGTGTGCTCACGCCATTTAGTTTTGACCACCATATCATCGATATAGGTTTCCACATTTCTCCCGAGCTGCGAGCAAAACACCTTATTAACCATCCTTTGGTAGGTGGCTCCAGCATTCTTCAAACCGAAAGGCATCATTTTGTAACAGTATAACCCCCCTGCTGCTCGGAAAGCTGTCAGAGCCTTATCCTGCTCATTCATCTTCACCTGGTGATACCCGGAATAAGCATCTATAAAACTGAGGAGCTCGAACCCCGCAATGGCGTCCACCAACTTGTCAATTCTCGGCAGAGGATAGCAGTCCTTCGGGCAAGCTTTATTCAGATCCGTGAAATCAACACACATCCGCCACTTTCCATTAGACTTCTTCACCATAACTACATTAGCCAACCATGTCGGGTAATGTATCTCTTCAATTATGTCAGCTTTGAGCAATTTCTCGACCTCTTCCCTGATCGCTTGATCCTTTTCCACCGAGTAAACTCGAGGTCGCTGCTGGATTGGTCGAAAAACTGGATCAACATTCAATTGGTGTAAAGCCACTGTCTCGCTTACCTTGCAGATGTCCTCTGTCGCCAAGCAAAAACATCTAGATCGCCTTGTAATTGCTTAATCACCGCCTCGCTCCGCTGTCAAGGCTCATAATTTTTTTATCTTTTGCTCGGGATAAGCGTAATTGATGATAACCTCCTCAAGCTCATCCCGAGTCAGTAAACTCGCTCATTCAAGATTTGGAGTGTGTCACACTCCACCTTCTCACCGATCTTCAACTTTATCAAGCTGATCTACCTCCATGGCCTCAGCCTGTTCATCCGATCCCCCCGACGTCAATGTCGGCAAAGGATCATCCAGAATTCCGACTTCATTCAATTTCTCAAATCCCCCCGACGTCAATGTCGGCAAAGGATTATCAATGCCTTGCACAACCACTTCTTCTCGTTGTTCAACTTGATCCCCCGACTTCAATGTCGGCAAGGATGAACTAATCTCAGCATCAACCTGGCTCATGGCCGCATCCATAACTGCTTCATTCTCGCTTTGCCCCCCAACTTCAATGTCGGCACAGAGCTTGCATCCTTCTCCAGATCCTCCTGTACCATTGCAACTACTGATGGTCCTACAGTCACATGTGAAGTTTCCTTAGTGCTAACGGTTATCTTTTGCTCGCCGTCCTCTAAGGTCAACTCGCTTTTCTCCTGGGTATCACGCACATACCGAGCACGCTTCCTACTGCTTTAACGCCCCAACTCCCGGTCGGTCAAGTAAAACTTAGCTCGCTGATGCGGGATCGATGCCACCATTTGAAATTTTGCCATGCTCGGCACACCCAGGATTATGTTATACGGGGACTTCAAATCAATCACCATGAAAGTGATCTTTTCTGCTCGCGTTTTGCTCCCCTCGCCGATGAACACTTCTAGCTCAACAGTACCTTTAACCGGGACCTTATGGTTAGTGAATCCTTCCAATGTCCCAGCATACGGCTTTAACCGATCATCACTCAATTCGAGTCCCTGGAAGCAAGAATAATACATTACATCTCGGCACGCTCCTGTGTCCACCAAAATTCTGTGCACGACCCAGCCATCCACTAACGCTGATACTATCAAGGAATGCTCGCCTGCCACACTATTCGCTAGCTCGCTGCGTGTAAACTGAATGGCCTGTTCCCCATCTTGTAAAGTAGCAGGTCGATCCATCGCTTTGGACAAAGAATATATTTGTTTGCCGAGCTGAGTCGGTGTAGGCTCTTCGTCCATTATCACATTGATCACCCCCCTGATCGGCGGAGCTTCTCGCCTAGGAACATTCCCTCTATTGCCTCCATCCCGCTTGAATCGATCTAGCCGCCCCTCATTGATCAACTTCTGTTTAGCCTTCTTCAATGGCCAGCATTCCTCCGTAGTGTGCCCATAATCATCGTGATAAGCACACCGCTTCGTTTCATCCCTTTCACCAGCAGTCGTTGGATTCATGCGAGGTGGATTGGGAAGCTCATTTCTTATCTCATACATGATGTCTTCGCGCAGCGTGTTTAGCGGAGTCAAGTCTGATTCGCGAAGAAACTCCTTTGGCCGATCATACCGGGACTTGCTTTTATTGTAGCCTCCACTTCCTGCCTGGCCATTTCCCTTGGCACTTCCCACAGCTTCGCTACTCTCCTTTTTCTTTTCCTTTTTTGCCGTCTCCCCGGCACACCACTTCTGTGCTCGCATGAGCATTTCTGCCTGTGTCTTTGGTTCACGCATGCTCAACTCTGATCGCAGGCCACCTTCACCTTCAAGCAAACCGGTTTCGAAACATAAGGTCACCTCTTGCTCGGTCAGTCCTCGAACTTGCTCCAATACCTTAGTGAACCGCTCAAGGTAGCTCGCTGTTGACTCATGTGCCCCATGTTTAACTTTCGACAAGTCGGCCCTTGTCTTTGCCAGTGTACCCGCCGTTCCAAAATCAGCCAAAAACTTTGCTCGCAAATCAGCCCAGTTATTAATCGAGCGTCGTGGTAATGCCCCCATCCAGGCTAAAGCTTTCCCCTGCAACGCACCCATAAAAGCCCTAATCTTCAGAGCCTCATCTGAAGTCACCAGGCCGATTTGAGACTCAAACGACATCAACCAATCCACGCGCTTTGTCTTGCTCAGTATATTCCTTAATATTCGGGAATATAAGCCCCTGGCCGTGGAGCATTCTCGATCCACCTGGCTAGTGAAATTTGGTGACGCTTCCCAAGAAATTACCATCTGTAGCCTTGCCTTGCTCCCAAGCTTCCATTCGACGTTTCAATTCCTCGAAATCCGCAAATTTATGGTCAGCAGCAAACCACCACCGAGCTGAGGCTGCGTCATAGCCATAGGAGGGGCCTGTGGGGGTCCCATAGTCGCAGCGGCTCAAGAGCCCCACGGCCGCGCCACTCCGAGCCTCGAGGCGCCTCAATACCAAGCGGCTCAGTACTGGATTGACGCAGTCCCTTTTTCCTTGGGAATGATGAGAATGATGAGATCTCTTAGAGTAGGAGTTCTGCTGTCGATGACCGTAGGACCCTCGTGATCGCGAGCGGCGACTATGAGCACGAGATCGCCGCGGCGAAGGTGAACAAACCGGCAGAAGATGTGACCTGGTGGCGAGGCGAACGCCGACGACGACGAGATTGAGTGAATCCTTCCAACTCGTGGACCCAACCTTGAATGAACACTTGGGACCACCTTATGGCTAGCTTTATCGCCTCCGGCGCCGCGCCTTTGGATCCTTGTGAGTGGTCGAGAATGAATGAGCAAGGGATTCATCTAGTTCCCACCAGTACGTGAAACCCCGGCCGCCTGGCTCGGAGCTGACAAGGCTGGTAATGGATCTAGCTCGATGGGCAATGGCGGCTTACCCATCGCAATCAACTGTAAGTTAAGTTGATGCATCTGGCCCAGATAAATAGCTCGTTGACGCAAAGCCTCTTCCACGAAATTCATGAGCTAAACCAAGCTGCGCCAAAGACTTGAGCCAACGAATACTCCCCGCCTCGATTAAGGCGGTGGCGTGCATCATGGGGCTGAGGAACATTGTTTCCAGCTACTTGATTAAGGCTGGGATTCGGGTGCACCTCCTCCCTACGACTGCCACTACCACCGTTAACTCCGTTTTCCGCCATTGACGAAACCTCAGAAACAAAAATAACTAACTCTACTACCGTAAAACTTTCGTTTCCCGGCAACGGAACCAATTGATGCGTCCCAAAAATCAAGGAAGCACTGTTTAAGTCCAATCTGAACACCTGGCTTTCAACGTGTCCTTTTATCCTCAAAGCCCAACTCTGCAATAAGAAGGAACAATCGTAAACTGGGCAGGGGCACTCCCTACAAAAGCCCTCCGGCGCAAGAATCAATACAAGATTCAATAAGGAGAAAGCAATTTGGCAGAGTTTTGGTTAGAGAATTAGATTGTGCATACCTTTCTCCTTTATTTCCCAAGGTTTTTATACTTACCTGGAAGGCATAACGTCGGTGACCATTAACAACCGCCTATGATTAACATTAATCGCCCACGATCGTCATTAGCGCCCATGGGACGTGGCTTGTAATCTAGGCACATTAACGAGCCCATTATTGGCAACGGTTCGAATGGAGAATTTCCCGGATGTAACCGTCCTCAACTTAACAGGAATTCTTGCTCGGACATAACTGTCCTCAACTGATACCAGCCCTCATATGTGCGAGTATAACAAGTCATGCTCGCACCTCAACAATGCTTGCTGGTTAAGCTCCCAACTTGCTGACATCTTGGCAAAGGTCATGACTTTGCTCGATTGCTCGGATGTCGCTGGTCTGCCTGGCACGTGACTCCCGGCTTGGGCCTATTGGGCCGGGCAGTTAAGATGTAAATCATTGAAAAGACCAAAATGACCTTATTAAGTTGAGAGGTTTTATTCTAAATTTTAATAGTTGAAGATTCAAACTAAAAAATAAAAACTAAAAACTGCTCCACCGTTGCCTCGTGCCCCAGTACCGACGAAGACGCCGCAGGAGCAGAATCTTAGACGAAAACAAAGAGCTCATCAGTTCCCCATCCTAGAAGAAGACATCCACCCAATCCCATTGTTATAAACTGGCTTATGGAATTGCATATACCATCATTTGGGTTCCCATTTTCCTCCCCTAATCAAATCACAAACCAGTGACGACTCCTGACTTTCTATTTGGATTCGATAAGGAGTATACCATTGTTGTTGGTGCTACTACCACCACGAGTACTGAGGCCAATACCGAGGTTTCAAATAATTTGGATACTGTTTCGCCAGAGAATGTCAATTTGGATCCACGTGACAAAGCGAAAATCCCGAAGGTGAAGCAGATTCACGGAATTGAGGCTCAAGGCGCGGGGGTTTTGCCGGATGCTTACTCACGTGATAGTAACGTGACACCTGGCGAGTATTCGTACGTGGCGCCACTCTTTCGCCGGAGATGGAGCCGAAGTCGCCTCACTAGTCGTTGGAGTTGCCGTCAGAGGAACAACGACATGCGGACGAGCAGTGTTGCGATCGGATATTGCGCCTGGGGTAGTGGACGCGGTCGGAGATTACGCTTGGGTAGTAGACAGGATGAGTGTTGGAGTAGCCGGTAGTGTCGCTGAAATTATAGGCGGCGGAGAAGTCGAATAAGACGATGGTGGCCGGCCTTCCGAAGAAGCGGCGGTTGTTGGCGTAGAGTGGCGGTGAACTTCTGACGATTGATACCCACATCCTTCCGCCATGTTGGGGGGGGGGCAAATGACAACCATAGGCATTCTCTCTCTCTCTCTCTCACACACACAAACATAGTCACAGATCTGGGTTTGAGATTGTGAGAAAGATGACATTCCAGATCTGGGTTTGATATTTTCAAAAATCTGGGTTTGTGCTTTTATTTTAGCTTGTGAGGAGGGAGAGTTTTCACAGAGGGAGAAAGATTGAAAGTTATAATAAATATATTAGTAGGTAAGGGTATTTTTGGATTTTCAGAAATATTTTAAAGCTTCCAACAAAATAATTGGACGGAGTGATGAACTTGATATTTATGTCCAAATAGAGTGATTAAATTGAAGAAAAAAAATAGTAGAGTGAGCTTAATAACTTTTGGCCGAAAGTAGGGTGACCAAATTGAGATTTAAACCCCTTTCGAAATAAATGTTAATGTATTATTTTAGTTAAAAATATATTTTAAAATAATTACTATTTCATCCGATTTCGGATAAATCTTCATAGTAAACAAAATACAAGTATTAAGAAATATAACTAATGATGAATTATAAAATATGTTGTGACGATAATACTCTCTCGCTAAGATGTACAATAATAATAGTACTAAATGAATTGATATATTAAGAAAAAATATATAAATTTTGTACACCAAAATTCTTTAGGAATATTAGTTGAAACATCCCAAAATAAAAAGTAGGAACATTTATTCGGGACGGAAGAAGTATTATTAAATGGGGCTAACCACAACCCAATATACATACTTTTTACACTGCATTTCACTCTACATCCCACATATTTAATCAAATTTTCCCACATAGTCACATTACTCACTACACCACACCCTACCTATTCTACCCGTTTACCCTTCCTCCATTCCCTCACCGTTTGTTTCCTCCCTTGTTGTCTCTTCTTCCCTCCCATACCTAAGGGCGACATCCTTCTCTTTCCCCACCATGGTTTCACTTCAGCCTAGGTAAGCCCGCCACATTCTTCTTCCTTATCACCTTCCTTCTCCTCATGTAAACCCACCACCTTCTCATTCCTCCTCACCTTCATTCTCCTCAGCCGTTCAATTGTTCCCGTCAATAGTTCAGCTTTGGTGCAACGAACTTAATGAGTTGTGTACTGTCACCCTTAGTCGAACACATTGAATGTTGTTCATCAAGCCATGGTCGTACATTGCTAGTGAGAAGAGGGAAGGAGATGATGATTTTAGAAAAAAAGGTGAAGGAAAGGGGAGAAGCGGGAAGGAAAGGAGACGATAGAGGGGGGAGAAAGAAAAAAAAAAGAGGAAGAAGGCTGGCGAACAAAATGGCGTAAGAAAGGGAACGAACGAAGAAAGGAAAAAATGGAAGGTTTAATTAGTAAATTAGAACGATGACATTTTTGTAATTTTTTGATGAGTTGTAGAGGTGTGTATTGGGGTGTGGTTAGCCCCGCTTTATTATTATAGTATTTCAAGAAATATTTGTCTATATCTTACAATATATCCTTATTTACTTCGCTTAAATTGAATGATGTTAAATATACATGTTAACAGAAAAGAGAAAAATACTAATGCAACCTAACTACAATAAATTATTCAAAATAAGGGTAGATCAAGCTTTTGATAATCTTTATTAATATGTGCACAAATTGTTAAAACTACATTTATTTTAGAACGAATGTAGTATTAGTTTAGTTTGAATTTTAAATTTTCTTTTTAATAATATACTCATGATTTTTCTTTTAAAAAATAGTGTATATCATTCTTTCCAGGAAAAAAACATCTATTCGTTTTAAAAATTCTTATTGAAAGTTATTTTACCATTTTACTTTTATTTTTTTTCTACTTTTATTTTTTTTCTACTTTTATGTTGTATCTCATTCTTACTTTAGCTTTTACATATCATACTAATAAATAGAGTCAATTGAATTTCTTAATATGTGTATCAACCATAATATTTGTTTAGGAATTGAGAATTTTATTGTAAAATGGTCTAAAATAATTGTCCCTTTTCGATTTCAAAAGTCAATTGTTCAATGTGTCTGTTGTTTCTCATTTGTATTTTGATTTATATTTGTTCATTTATTCATGGCCGGTCCTGCCATAAGGAAAGTGAGGCCATGGCCTTGGGCCCCCTAAAAATATCCAATTTTTTGGGCCCCAAAATCTCACAAAAACCCTACACATTATAAAAGAAATAAAATAAATGCCTAATTCTAATTCTTAAAATGACTTAGGCTCCATTTGTTTCACGGAAAATAACTTTTGGAAAACGTTTTCCTCATTTTCTAGTATTTGGTAACTAGAGGAAAATGTAGACAACATAAAAGCTTTTCCAAGTCAATAGAAAACGAAGCATTATTTTCAGGAAAATGACTTACGGATTCATTTTCCAAATGTTTGAGCACGCCTTTCGCCCTCTTCCACAATTACACATATTTATAAACACACAATATTTTACTTAACAAATACATTGTTTAGAAATATAATTAGAGTTTGTGCACATTATTTATAAATTATAATTTAAATAAATACTCATTTTGTCTTAAAATTAGTGTCCACTATATTATTTAGGGATGTCCCAAATATTATCAATTTTCCTTTTTTAAACATTTTTTCATTATTACCAATTTTTTGTTTGTATTTGTGACATTGAAAAAAAATGGACCTTATTGATTTGACACCATTAATGATAAATTAAGGATTACTAAAAGAAAATTACTTAAAGTTAAACTTTATTTTATGTTCAATATGGACATTAGTATTAGAATATGTTTTTTGTATTTATTCATATATTGTTTTCAGTGTTTGTCAAACATTCGAAAATGTTTTTCGACATATTTTCAAAAGATTTACCATTAGAAAAAAAAAAGACATACATAACCTTTGTTTCTTTAATTTTTCAAAAATTGGAAAAAAAATGCTACAAAGGAAGGGCCCCTTTCGAAGTAATTGGCCTTGGGCCCCCGATTTTACAGGGCCGGCCCTGCATTTATTACATTAGGTTCTATACTTAGTGGCTAAATGGGTTGCGTACCAGTTAACGTGACAACTGAATATACAACTTTGCTTTAGAATAGTTTTCTAGACTTCACAGGTTAAGCGGAAGACTTCGGTTGAAGACCTCACCAGCAGACTTCATGTAGCCTCCAATGGCAGATAAGGCGGCAGACCTTGTCTGCACTCGGACAGCGTGACGTGTCCTAAAGGACCTAAACTATTCCGGACTTCAAGCCTAAATGGATTATTTAATTCAAGCTTAAATCAGATTGATCGAATTTGAATTTAAATCATCTGCAGATCAGCGCTAACTTTTCAGACACGTCCCTCCATCTAATTTTTCGAAAAAGCATGAAGACTTTCGCCTCCTGAAAAGTGACAGAGCAGGTGCACAAATTGACACATACAAACTGTACCAACTATTGCAGGTCTGCAACTCTGATTGTCGCTCACCTACTAGTTGATGCAACAACTCTTGATCATTATGTGCTCTGTATCAGTTGAAGAAGAAGTCATCGTAACAGCTCTAAGCATTTAATGCATTCAACCTAATAGAGTTGTTACTCACTTCGTCTTCTCCAAACGATCTCAAGAATGCCTAGCTATAAATACTGGCATTAAAGACTGAAGACACAAATGCTCTGAATCTATCTAACAACATCAAGCTTTATACTCACATTCAAGAGATCATTAACTGATCAAAAAAGTCTTTAATAACAACAAGAAGATCTGCATCAACTGTTAATCATTTGTTTCTTATTGTTGTTCTTTCTACTATTCTTCTGCAGATTGAATATTCTGTTTTTCCAGATATTCAATTTCCCCAACCCCAAACACAAGTCAAATATTTTGTACACGATCCATTGGACATTTCTGTAATAGAACTAGTGGAAAACATACACATTTAAATCCAAGGTTGACTGCCTTGGTGGTAGACGTAACACTCTTTATAGTGCGAACCATCTCAAAATACTTATATTCTTTACTTACTGCTTTACACTATTTTCATATCTATTAACTTATTCCTTAAGCAGCAAACTTGAGTAACCAGCTAAGTCTACCGGTAGCGCTTCACTAGCAGACTTAGTCTGTCTTCCTTGCAAGACTTCCGCTACTTCAATCTTTTCAATAGATTGCAAGTGCTTGTTTTAGGAATCAATACGAAAAGTTTTAAGTGTCTAATAAGCTATTCAACCCCCCTTCTAGCTTATTATTGTGCCCTTTGAGACTAACAATTGGTATCAGAGCTTAACTCATTTTTCCAAGATTAAACTCTTGAGAGACACGATCCAATGGTACAAACACATTACATGCTACCTACGTCAAATGCGAACCACGTCCCAATATTGGACGAAGGTCATTTCGATGTTTGGAAGGATAAGATAATGCGTTTTATGAATTCTGTTGACAACAGGTTATGGAAGTGCGTACCAGCAGGACGTCATGTATTAATGAAGGCAAATCTTCTAACATCCATTACTGGAAATCCTACTGAAGTACCAAAAGAAGAATCATAATGGACTGAGGACGATAGAAAGCTAGTGGAGCTAGATAGTAAAGCCATCAACATTATAACAAGCTCACTAGACACTAGTACTTACCAACAAGTGAGACGGTGTACCACTGCCAAAGAGATGTGGGAAGCTCTTGTCGAATACTTGGAAGGAGACCAAGATACAAGAGACAACAAGAAGTACACATTCATCCAACAATTCGATTCTTTCAAGAAGGATCCCAAGGAGACCTTGAGACAAGCATACGATCGCTTCAGTGAGGTAATAAATAGTTGTTTTTCTCTTGGTAAAACTTATGACAAGAAAAAAATGAACATGAGATTTCTAGGCTCTCTAGGTAATCTTTGGAATATTAATCTAAGAACTTGAATGAAATGACTCTCCGTAGTTTATATGCAAGTTTAAAGGTTTACGAGCTCGAAGTTAATCAAGCTCTAGAGCAGGACAAACAGTTCATAACTCTGTCCTTGCCAGCCATGGTACAAGAAGAAACCCCAGTTGAAAACAAACCTTCTACTTCTTCCAGCGAAAACGATTTTCTTTCAGGTGAACAATTTGCCATGTTCATTAAACGTTTTAAAAATTTTGCAAAATATGAAAGGAAGGATTTAGCCTTTGCATAAAAAGAAAAATTTCAAACAAGAAAATTACATAGAAATTGACGAAAAAATGAAAGATGACAATAATTTTAGTATTTTTTAAACCAACTTAACTAACATTAAAATTAAAAATAAGGCAAAATGGCAAATAAAAAATTAATTTATAATTAACATCAAAATTAAATAATAATGTTTAAAATGAAATTATCATAAATAACACAATGATGTTTATTGTTTACCCTCACACTGTTAATTTTCTCTTACAAATTTCAAAATAACACACATGCAAACAATGAAAGAAAAAAAGTCCTATAACGATCTAGATTTTGTTTAATAGCTGTATATATACATCATGGAAGAAAAAAGCTGTATAACACACATGTAAACAATGATTCACAAACTCAAAATAGTTAATAAATATTATTGAAAATATTATATTTCTACATTATAAATAAATATGGGTTTTGTTGGGTTTGTTTTGGTTTGATCTCAAAGACCATAAACCGAACAAAACGACCAAATTTTTTTTTATTTTAGAATTCTAAAATGAACTGTGTTTGACCAAAATGAACTAAATTAACTGAATTAATTTGATTTGGTTCGATTCAGTAGTAGTTCTGACTTACAGCCTAATAAGATAGGGCCGGGGGCGATCTAGGAAGCATGACCATATAGTTAATAATGTGAAATCAGAAGAAAGTCTAGCTATTTACCTTGTAAAATATAAAAATTACTAACTCAATTACTCATTTCCTTCCTCTTACGTTTCTATGTTGTTGGTAAATGATGCCAATATATTAGATCTTTCTCAACATCGCGGATTACATGTATTAAAAATGAAGCAATACAAAGACTTTCGAAACTTTGATGAGCATGATTTAGTACAATCCGTCCGCATCTCAACTTAAAATAGTATTTTCTTCGTTCATAAATAATTATTTTGCTTAATCGGTCATATAGGTTAAGAGAAACCAAGTGACTCAATTATTAATATTTGTAAAATATATAATTTTTCTTTAAAACACATCTTAATGTGTGATCATCATTAATGTACTGAAAAGAAAGTAAAAGTAAAATAATAAAATAATTTTACTAAATAGGAAAGTTTCGAAACATAACAATTACTCTCTTCGTTTTAAGTAGCGGGTCTATCTAACTATTTTAATAGTCAACTTTCAAAATTCATGTATAAATCATGGTAATATTTCAAGATTTGATATTAACAATTAATATGAAACGAACAATATTCATTGTATGTAATTCTCATGCACCTCCTCCTTTTCGACCTCTACGCAGTACGCATCAAGACCAAATTAGGTTGGGTTAAACGAACAATATTCATATAAAACAGATAAATTAAAGTGACGAGTACAATAGAGGAAATAAACAAACTGTGTATGTCCACCTTGAATCTTCTTAAAATACAATGAATGCACATATTTGAAAAGACTTGGCTAAATTATGTCTTAGCGGATACAGAGAACAAATACTTGGGTCAAAAGCACATGGTAATGGGGCCTTACTCACCACTCCCCACCCACCCGGACAAAACGCGTTACCTATCAAGTATCAATGTCGCCATAATTTTATTATTATTATTATTTTGTTTTCTATAGTATTTTCAGATTTGTAGGCTCAAAATTAATTCCTGAAGAAACCGTTCTAATTGGTAGAAGGAGAAGAAGTCTTCCGAATTGAGATTGAATTCCTTGATGGAGTTAGCTACTTAATATCTCAAAAGTCGGTTCAATAGTCATTTATTCAATTTTTTTGGGAATGTTCGGAATACTGAACAAGATTTTTAAATTTTTTTATGAGTAATTTTTTAAAAAAATAATTTACAATTATGTAATCCTCCCTCTGTTTTGAAAATAATATTAAGCTTATAATGTCATTAGCCTTTCAACTTTATCTTTTACATGTGGTATAGCAATACAACATATTGTTTATGTTCAAAAAAACATGTAATCAATGATTAATTAATTATAATGATACTTATTTTTCTTTTAATAAATGAAAAATTGGTTCCTTCAATTGAATCACCACCTATTTTAGTATAAAACTTGGGTTCGATCCCTTCCTTGTGAAAAAAAAAAAAATATTTTTCTTTTAATAATACAATTTATTAAATATGAAATCCTTGAATGGAACGAAAGGAATATACGTTGCTCCCTCGTCTCATAATTTTGCTTGTTACATCAAGTTTTAAATGAAAAAAAAAAACTGTTGAGTGTCTAATTGAAGCTTTAATCATTGGAAATGATGAACAAGAGGAAGAGAGTAGGACAGCGCCAACCAATGCATAGGTTGCTTATCGATCTCTTCACTTTTTTTAAGGTTTCCGATGAGGTTGTTGGGCAATTTTATGAATCCTAATTCAAGACAAAATTCACTTTCTCACATTGCTACCAATACCCACCAACACATAATTTCAGATGGATTGATATTCTCACTTCAATTTTTAACAAAAGTGCTCAGCAGGTGTAAATTATAGTAGACTTTGTCTCTACTTTAATTTGGTATTAAAAAAAACTAATTAAAAATAATCTCGTGGTTGTAAATTTGGGATAAATAAGTCTTCCTTTAATCTTGAAATCTAGGGACATACCTCTTTTTGGTATTTTGAGAAAAGATAATTATTTAAGAATTGATTAAAAAGAAAAAGGAGCTTTAATAGTATTTTTTTACTTGATTAATACTCCAAAATCTACGGGGAGATTCGACGGGTGGCAGCTTTTTTGTGCTGCCACTGCCAATGACAAGGCCTACGGGATATAGTTTGACTGGCTTTTGACGCAGAGTGCCGGCACGCAGCTCTAAGCTGCCAGGCAAGGTAAAAATTTGTTGCAGAATGGCGTGTTGTTCCCATGTCCATGTGATGTGGCAATATGTATATAATTATATATATAGTAACGTGGAGAAAAAGGACATTACTTCCTCTTTCCTTATTAATTTGGAAGCATTCCTCCTCCACATTCTGTTCCATTCAATCTGGCATACACATTCCTTATTATTTTAGTCATTTCTTTTTATAAGGAAACATCTGATTTGAAGCATTCCTCCCTACGTCGATTCCCAAAGGGTTTCATCTCCTCCTACGATTGGATTCCTTTTCTCGTTTATTGATTTAATTAACCTAAGAGATTGATGGGAGAGAAAGTACGTTTAGAGTTTAAACCGTTGGTTAAAATTAAGATTAAGTTTTATATAAGATTATTTAACGGATCTTAATTCGTAAAATAAAACAATACTCTTCCACTAACACACAATAGCTCTGATACCAACTATAACGATCTGACCCGGATCCCAATACGAGATCTCAATGTCGTGCCGTCAAAACACACAAAATAACAAACAATGGGTAAAACTATAACAGCGATACGCCAACGACTCAATAAATGCGGAAGCGAATAACAAAATGAGACCCGAGCTAACAAGCTTCGAAATACAAACAACCAAAGCGATAGTAAATCTCTCGGCCCAAAAATTCAACGCACGTGACGCTATATTGGACACGTACAACAAACCACCTGTTACAATTTTATAAACAATAATAATCAAGTCATCGGCGACGTTACAGCCGGAACTCAACATTAACTAAGTCTACAACTCTAGTCTACACACTCTACGGCTAAACATGCCGAGTACAACATAACCAATTATGAACAATCTCAAGATGGGACAAATATGTAATTAATTGAACATGGCTCGACTAACATTTGTCGGCTCTCAAAAACCAAGTATTAATTAAACAAATACAAGTACCAAATCCATAGCACAAATCTTACTACCCAAAGTGAAGTTTATATAACTTCGCTTCCCAAACGTCATTTCCAACAAACTAAGGTTACGAGATAATAATAATGGTAGCAACCTTCATAAAAATTACACTTCTATTGTAGACTCGGCGCATTCCTTCGCATTACTAACTCGGCTCGAATCTAAGGAAAACAAAACAAACGAGTAAGTCATAATGACTTAGTAAACTACTAAAGATGCAATGTCATGACAAGACATTATGCTCAAATAAAACATGTACATCTCATGTCATACTTATGGTATAACATTTCATAGTATAATTCTTAACATAAATCAATTTTCATCCATAGCCACATAGAACATAATTCTTCATAATTCATCATAAATTAAATCATATCAAATAGATTATGATTCTAAATTCCAAAATGTGTAACATTTTATTTCCACATTTAACATATCATCAAACCACCAACCACACGACCCAATTATACCATGAGTCTCATAATTCTTCAATTAACACAACTCATATGATAATTCATATATGAGAGACTATTGTTTTCATTCTATCATGAATAACATATTATATTTTTAGTATAATATCATATCATAAAAATCATCATTTCATTAACATGTTATATTTTTACTATAACATTTCGTCAAGTAATCATCATCTCTTGTAAATCATATCATTAACCACATAGCACATCAATTCATATAAGTGCTCGTAAAATAAACCACATAAGAGAAAGAAGATGATTTTCCTTTTCGTTTCTGTCGTGCAACTCCTGCGGAAACAAATGTGTCCTCCATATCCCTTTCGTGGATATCGACGTCCCCGAAAACAGTCCCCGTTTCAGGTTCCATAGCTATCAAAGGTAGATGTATTACTCTAGCAATGATCAGTTACATCCCCACCGTGGTCATCGATGGAGGGGTGTGTGCAACCCGGCGCGGTGATCCATTGCGATCACGAATCCCACAATTCGTGAAGACAATGCATCGTCCCGCCAAAAACCTCAAACCAAAAACCGTCAGCTGGACTCAAACTCAAGCACAAGTAATAATGTAATATATACTCGCATGCTCAAACAAAGGAAAAGTACAACACACCGTACTAATCCAATCAAGTAGATATTTACTTTTAAATCACATAGTTATGCATTTCTATGCTAACTAACTCATAAACACATTAGAGCAACAATATCGAGTCTCTAATACTCAAGTGTTCTTCATACACTTGAAAATTCTTGGAGGCTTAACCTCCATCAAAACTACCCCAAATTCCGTAGGATCTTAATATGTGATTCACTATATTCATATTAGTCTCAAAATCGACTCCGTTGAGTCATTTCTATTCTTTCCAAAATTTGAAGGCATAGAAGCTATTTGCAACATAGCCCTCCTATTATTCATTAGTTAATATCTATGGCTAAGTTCTCAAGGTTAGCAACATTGTGCAACCCAACAAAATCCCCAAAACATGGTTCATAGTTCAACACTTAACATTTAGAGTCAACCATCACATTTCAAGCATGTATGTCAAGATAGCATTTAATCAAGCATGTTTCCATCCAAATAACCATCTATCTAAACAAGATGTAAACTTATCTAGCATGTTCATAACGAACATGTAAATTCATCTAACATGCCCAAAACCTTAAATTTATGAATTAGAGTTGAACAACATACTCTTTTACACATGAAAGTCAACATATTCCATGAAAGTCAAACGTTACATTTTTATCATGTAATCCATAGTGATAATTCATCATTCATACTCACAACCGAAAATTCATAAATTAGACATCATCATACTCTTATATGCATGAAAGTCAACTCTATTCTTAAAAGTCAAACGAAACATTCAAACATGTAATCCATTGTGTTGATTTATTTTTCATGCTCACAACCAAAATAAAAGTTCATCAAGTATACTTCCATACCTTAAATCTATAACATGTGTGATTCCAACAACTCATAACATTCCATAAAATTCCTCAAAATCATTCATATAATCAAGAACCCATTTACTACATAATCATCATATCAAACCTTAGCTTTCTAGGGAATTATGTACTCATCATTCTCAAGTCCAAACTCACAAAATGAAGCTTAATAACATACTTCATAAAACATAGAAAGCATCCTATTCATGTTTCTAACAAGTTCACCCATCAAAAATCAAAAACTCAAAATAAAATCACACACAACATGCTTGTATACTCATTGACCTCAAATAGCAAGCCTCTTTGTTTTCCTTATGGTCAATGAGCACAAAATCAATAGAAGAAGGAGTCTAGTAGCTTACCTAGCTTGAGTGAAAACTCAAGAGAATCAAAATCCGATCGGTGAAGTTGTTCTACTCGTCGAGGGCTTCACGAATCCGAAGTTTGAAGGTCATCCAACGGTTCTTCATGGATCTGGAGGAAGAAGAAGGCATGGATTGGAGGAAGAAGAAGGCTAGGGCTCCAAGCTTCCATGGAGACTCTCTCCCTCTCTAATACATATGAAATGGATGAAAGAAATAAGGGATTTTCTGAATTCCTTAAGTGGTTTGGGTATTTATACCTCTACACATAAAGAGGGCATACTAGGAATTCCCTTGGTACAATTAGTGATCATTAGATGTAATCCACCACTAATCAAACTCTAATTAACTACCCAAACATGTTAGGACATGATTATGACTAAGTATGAGAGGTTAGGAAGGGTTTAGAGGGGGTTTAGTGAGGGTAGAATAGGAAATGAATATAAAAAATCAAGCAACTTCCTCTTGCGTAGCTACGATTACTTGTCTTGGCGTCAACTTGCGATGGCTCCAGTTTAAACACCGTTCGACGAAACGACGCGATTTCTTCTCCTGCCACTCTGTAAATGTCCTAAGTAGAAGCCTTAAAAACCCCAAACCAAATTTTTTTTTCTCGAGGGTTCCTCAATCGAAACTATTCAGACGCGTACCAAAATCGGTCCGTAATTTGCTATACAACGGACGAAACTACGTAGGACAACCCATGATCGCAACAACGAACGAACAAACGTACATACTTGTTTTAAAACCTGTTAGAAGCCTAATGAAGTTTCACAAACACATACCCAATGTCAAACCAAAATTAAGCGCTACCAAAGTACCAAAGGTGATACGTTAACGATATGCGAATCCTGAAATCAAACATATGACGACGACTATACTTTGAACATCGTGACCACATGTAAAGGTTATAAACATGATTATAATGATATAAAATTTATTCAAACAAGTACACGAAGACCTAGGATATCTCAAAGACCGTAAACAATAATTAAGGAAGATAACACTCTACTGAGTCGAGTTCCCAACAATGCTAAATCGCGCAATAGAGACTCTAACACGCTAACGAGCGTAAATCGAACATCCCAAGGGTATCGACCTTACCTTAGCCTACCCAGGCATAAAAAGTCTTCCACGTTAAGGCTTATCATATTGGCTAGACGATCACGTAAAGTTCCGGGGCGTTACAGGTTCAAACAACACAATTAATTTGGGACGAAGGGTATAACATATAGTAGTGGTGGTTAACAACGGCAGTTCGCCCGGTAATGGTTCCCAAACGATTAAATTGATTTTGGAGATCCAATTCATATTCTAAACCATAAAATTGAGGTATCCAAACATACTAATGGGTTTGAGAGTTTTGCTTTGAATGCACCGAATCATTCATTAACCTGAATGCTTGATGAAGTGTCATTAAAAAATAAAAACATTCCTGAGTTAGGCCTCGTTTTTCAAAACAAATCGTTTTTAAAATACACGTAATTTTTTTCTTGTAAATACGGCTGAGAAAACTATTTCAAAACGTAATTTTTATAAGGATTAAATAATTATTTGATCCCTGAACTATCCATAAATTATGCATTTGGTCCTGCAACTTTTTTCGAAATGTGTTTGGTCCTTAAACTAGTTTTTTGCTAAGAGATTCCCCCCTCACGGTGTTACCGTCAGTTTTGCCATCAAAATTTATTTAAAATCCTAATTTTGCCCTTACCTTGACTTCTCACTATCTGAATCAAAATTGATTGGCTTGGATCTCTAATGGCTTCCGCCGGTGGAAATGAATGTAACGATGGTGAGAGAACGGTTATCACCACTGCCACAGAGAAAAAACCAGAGAACCTCATAATCCAAAGCATATTCTCATTGTGGAGGCTTCTCCGCTTCTTCCTTTTAGATTTGAAATCAAAACTCCGTCTAATGAAACCACTGCTTTTGACAGATTTTGGGGTTAGAGATGGATTGAAGAAACTGGTGATGGAGCCGACTGGGAATAGATCGCGAGGAGGTTGCAATGGTCTCCGGTGAGAATGACGATAGAGTTGGGCTTCAGCGCTTTGTCAGAATCTAGGTGAGCAGAAATGGAGGTGGAGCGGTTCAGAAAACGACATTGTAAAAAAAAAAAGGAGATCGTTGGATCTGGATTGGATAAGAGAACGATTTGGATGTGAGAAATCGCAGCTAGAAGGAGGTGGAGGACTGGAAGCTATGACAGATTAAAAAGAAGATGTTAGAATCTATGGCATGAGCCTTTCCTGCTCTGATACCCCGGTCAACCTACCCACTTCACTTGCCAAAACCCCCGCAAAAAAACCTAAACCCTCAATCAGCCGAAACACGGTTAGGGCAAAATTGCAAGCAAATAATGTTCTTCCCCTTCTCAATACTTATAATTATGTATTGATAAATCGATCCCTTTTGTCAAAAATCTTTGTATCAAAATTTCATTCTTTACCTTTATCCATGTTAGTGTTAGCAAAAACGCTGTCCAAATCAAGAAATTTCAACTTCAATTTGCGCTTAAGGTCCCGAAATGAAATGTTTACTTTCCTGAGCAATTCATTATGCACCATCACCATGCCCGTATCCGATAAGCTTGATGGCCCACCAACAATGCCCGTAATAGAAAATCTTGATGACCTACCAACCATGGCTGAGTCCCCTTAACTTCCAGCCTGGGTAAGGTTTTTCCCAAACTGAGGTGTCAGTTATTAAATACCCTGATACCATGTTCGAGTAGAGCGAAAGGAGGAATCGTTACCGTTGGGAAAGAGATCCTGCCGGAGTATATCGTCGATGAGTGCCGGAACTATTTCTCTCTCTCCTATTCCCTTCATACCCTCTCTCTCTCTCTTACTCTCGGTCCTTAGGTTTTGGGTGTAGAACAATAGAAGCAGAGGGATGAGAGAGAGAGCGATAGAGTTTGCGAAGAGGAGAGATGAAATTTTATTATATTTTTTTGGTTTTAGTTTAAAAAGCTTTGAATTATCAATGAAGGTAAAGACAAAATTGAGATTTTAAATAAATTTTGACGGTAAAACCGACGATAACCCCATGAGGGGGAAATCTCTTAGTAAAAACCAAGTTTAAGGACCAAACATATTTCGAAAAAATCACAGGACCAAACGCATAAATTGTGGATAGTTTAGGGACCAAATAATTATTTAATCCTTTTTATAATTAGAGTTGTTGTAAATGCAACATATTTTTAAAATATTACATTAAAATACTTTAAAAAAAAAAACGTTATATTTTTTTACCAATATTTAGATCAAAACATTCCACCAATTACCAAACAAACACTTAACCATAAATCCAAGCAGAATTCTCAAATACAAGTCATTCGAAACATTAGAAGTGTTTTAAAGAAAAAGTGAAATTTGAATTGCGTGAGGAAGGACAGAGTCAACAAGGAACGCTGCAAACCTAATGTATTCATATGTGAAAGAAAAAAAAAAGTATATTTCCCACCGACCCTAAATTATTGTCTTTTTTATTTTTTTTATCTATTCTAAAATAATTATTCAATTTGAAACATATATTTTTAGAACATCACCTTTACCACTTTATCCTTATTTTTTCATTCTACTTTAATTAAGGACTATATACACATAGGCTTTAAAATTAAACTATACATTAAACCAATATAAATAATCAAATTAATTATTTTTCTCTTAATCCGTATGCCGGATCAACTAGAACGATAATTTAGGAATGAAGATAGTAATTTATAATAAAAAAATCAACGTGCAATTTTTATCTTTTTCAAAAAAATGCTACGAATTGCGTGTTTAAATCAAAAATTAATTTTAAAAATAATCAATTTAACATAGTAATTTAGGAACGAATGAAGTAATAATTAAGTGTTTTTGTCCAAAGAGCCAATCAACACACCATTTTCATTTTAACAACTTAAGATATAATGAATTTTATTTCTATAACTACAAACTTATAAGTTTCAAGAAAAAATTCAGATTACTGTTTTACAGATGTTAGTTCGAGCCAAACTCGATGTGTCGGATTATTGAGATTTGTTTAATAGAAAATATACGTAATATAATATATTTTTTTAATTTTTTTTCTCATAAATAAATTATTAAGACAAAACTTTTTTTTCAAAACGAAGGCCCTAAGAAAATTAAAATCAAATAACACCAAAAGCACTCAAGAGATTGAATTCCATAACTGTTTTCCAAAAACATCAGCCATAGAAATCCAAATGCATACGAAATTAAAATGGAGTAAAAAATCCCCATTGTCGCAGCTATCACATAATTACAGTCGTCCTAATTAGAGAGTTGGGAAAAAACAGAGAGGGAGACGAACAGTAATTCCTCTTTCAATTTTGATCTAATTTAAGAAACCGCCATCTGATTACCACTACTGGTGGTGTTATTATTTTTATTGTTATTCTTCATCATAACGCAGAACCTGGTAGGCTTGGGCTTGAAATTCCTCCTCCTCTGCAGATCATGGCTGGACGGCTTGATGATCTGCATGAGAAACGCCTTCACAAGACTCAATTTAGACGTATTGAGTTGAGCCGCCGCCGTTGACGTTGGTCTACCCGCACCGAACCTTCTACTAGACCCTCTGTGGAGACTGCAACGGAATGAACCCGGGTGGTTGGTAGGCGAGCACAAGCATATCCGGCCGCTAGACTTAGACTTATTGGACGACATGGTGATGGGGCGACCGGTTTTTTCCTATTGCATGTACTTTTTCAGTTTTTCTTGTGTCAGGCTACTAATGATTTTGATGGTACTGAGATTGACTTTAGTCCTTCTTGTTCTTGGTGAAGGTAATGAAATTCGTAAACAGAGACATAGATTGTGGCCTTGTGCGGACTCTCTTATTTAAACCTTCTTCAAATGGTTACTTACCGTCTTTGCCCCTGGTCCTTAATTAAGCTTTCCCTTTTTCCTTCAACACAATTATCTTCCCTTTTTTGTTCTTTCTAAATTTTTCTTTTTTGAAACTTATTTACTACTCCCTCCCTCCGTTTTCAAATAATCATCTTATTTGATTTGATACACCGCTTAAAAAAAATAATTGAATGTAATATAAATATTAATATAATGTGTGATTTCTTTTAATATCCTTAAACATATGACTATAATTAAAATAGTTAGAAATAGTAAAGGTAAAGGGGTAAAAATATTTTTCTAAAAAAAGTTTTAAATAGGATAATTATTTTGAAACAGTCAAAAAAAAAAAAAACAATTTATTTAGAAACGGAATCCGTTCAACTCAAAGAGTCTATATTTAAAAAATCTAATTATTAAAAGGATGCGTTGATGTCATTGAAGTTAGCCATAATTACAAAAATATTTAAGGACAATCAATGTGCTTACAATAGAAGTAAATGGTAAAGATGAAATGTTATAAAAAAAGTAGCATAATTTTTTAAAGGCCAAATTACTTTTTACCCCCCAAAATTTTCACCAAATCCCAGTTTACCACCTAAACTAAGGTTTGTCCCACTTTAGCATTCAAGGTTGTCATTTGTCCCATTTAACCTCCTCCTGTCAGTTATCGTTAGAAACTCGGCGTTAAATCGCATGTGGTCTTCACGTGCGGGGTTCTTTGTCGTCTTTTAATAGAACTCTCTCTCACACACACTCTCTGCCCCAGAATTTAATCATCCAAATCTTATTTTGCCCCCACCCTCTCCCGTCGTCACTTTTTAGACGCCGGGAAACTCGTTAGTGCGATAGAATAACATTTATATTCCTTCTTCTATCTCTGCCTCCACCTCTTTAGCCAACTACTACAATCACACACAAGGGCTTGTTTTGGTAATTTTCGATGTATAACGATGATATCAACTATTACTCCACCAACTGACCACCGGTCATGGCGGAAGACGTGGTTCCAAAACCTTCAGATCACTCTCAGACACCGCCGAGCGAAAATTCGCCAAAGTCATGACGTGACAGTATGGCCACGAACCACTACTTTCCGAAAGTATTCAAAGCTTACATGCGGTTATGAAAGTACCAACAAGAGAACTCAGTGAAGCTGGTCGAATCGGGCCTCCAGCGCTGGGAAATTGGCGAGATCGCTTTTCGGATCGGTCAACTCTACTTCAACACGTACATGAGGACGAGCGAGGCTAGGTTTTTGCTCGAATCGTATATTTTCTACGAGGCTATTCTGAACCGAGGGTATTTTGAAGGATCGAATACGGTTTTGGGGAGGGATCGAGGGTTGAGGTTTAAGAAGCTGAGGTTTTACGCGAGGTTTTTGCTTGTTTCATTGATTTTGAACCGGTGGGAGGTGGTCAATTTGCTTGTTGAAAGGTTTAAGGCTCTTGTTGACGATAGCTGAGTTTTCTGATTTGAATGTGCAGATGGTGGTGAGTTTGAGGGGAGAGGGACAATAGGTAAAAAGACGAAAATAACCTCGCACGTGAAGATCACGTGCGATTTAATGTCGAGTTTCTAACGACAACTGACGGGAGGAGGTTAAATGGGACAAATGGCAACCTTGAATGCTAAAGTGAGACAAACATTAGTTTAGGTGGTAAACTGAGATTTAGTGGAAATTTTGGGGGGTAAAAAGTAATTTGACCTTTTTTAAAACAGACTTTTAATTAAAGTGAAACATCTCAAAATAATATAATTGACTCTTTGATAGAAACGGAGGGAGTACTACTTATTTTATTTGGTATTCTCATAAAATACAGCATCGTAATATTAATGAAATTAATTTGTTTCTTAATATGTCTGCAAGATCTAACAAGAGACTCTTTGAAGAACAATAGGGCATGCTACTATACTTTCTTCCACCTTCCCAAAAAATAGTCCTCTATTTATTTTTGGGGCGTTTTAAAATAATTCTCTCTTTCTTTTTTTGGTTTTGTTTTTCAAGTCAATTGTCTAATATGTGTTTATTTGTAAAATAGAAAAGTTAGTTGACTCAATCACTTTGACATCATATTGAGGGCATTAAAAAAAGAGTAAAATATTTCGTTAATCAACGGTGTAATTTTTTATAACACAAGCGGCCTTTAAATCATGACATATGTCAATTATAATCTTTAATTTGATTTTTTAAAATTTTAGTTTCTGAAGACTGCTTGTGGTGGATGAAAATTGAACTTTAAAAAAACATAAATCAAACGTTTTTTAATTGTGTTAATTATAATATCTTTATTTCAAGTCTTTTCTTGGTCGCTAATGTATGCTTGTATATTGGTTCACTTAACTTTTCTGTAAGACCGTTTTACGGAACTTAATTCATAAGATGAAATCCCACTCTTTCATAGCTCAATCTATTAATATACGGTGAGTCGATGAATTGGATAAAGATGATTCATCTTACAAAAAATATCTATAAGACCATCTTACATAAGTTTTTACCAACTTTTATTACGCGGGTTTGTATTTAATTTGTTCCGTTTTGCAAACAATTGGTTATTGAAAAGAATTTGTGGGCTAAGACTGGCCTAATTCCTAAAGAATGAATCCTACAATTTGATATGGAAAGTCCTTTCATAACAAAAAAAATATATTGGTATTTAGATTTTATTTTTTTAATGTTTCACTTAGATTTATTTTTATTTTAGAAAAATGAAAGGGAAAATAAATATTCTCACCGTTTTCACATAAAAAGTTCATATTTGAAAAATATACTTCATCTGTTCCGAATAAAGAGTTCCCGTTTGAAAGTCAAACTTTTTAAGAAAATGATAATTTTAGTAATCCATTAGTAATAAAATAACAATTTTATGCATTAATTTTTGACAGTTGACTCTTTAAGTGAAAACATTCGAAAATAGAATAGTTGACTATTTGTTCGAAACGGAGGGAGTAATAATTAAATGATATTTCTTTCATTCCGAGCAAAGAGTCCACTACTTTATTTTAAGTTATTTTACTTAAAAAAATCCACTTTAAAAAATTACGACATAAAAATATTATTTTATTACTAATGTATTATTAAAATTGTCATTTTTTAAAAAAGTTTGACTTTTTTAAAAAAAAAGACTCTTTACCTGGAATGCATGGATTATATAGTTAGGCTCCGTTTGTTTCACGGAAAATGACTTCCGAAAAACGTTTTCCTCATTTTTTGGTCTTTGGTAACTTTAGGAAAATGTAGTCAACGTAAAAGGTTTTTCGAGTCAACGGAAAATGAAGGCTTCTTTTCCGGAAAATGACTTACAGATTCATTTTTTGTAAGTCATTTTCCAAATGTTCGGGCACACTCCACCCCCTTTCACAATTGCACATATTTACTTACATACACAATATTCCACTCAACAAATAAATTGTTTAGAAATATAAATGAAGTTTGTGCACACTATTTATAAATTATAATTTTAATAAACTCACTACGTCCTAAAATTAATATCAATTATATTATTTAGGGACATCCTAAACATTGTCAATTTTCTATTTTAAAACATTTTTTCATATCAATTATAAAAAAATTATTTGTAATTGTGAGATTGAAAAAAAATATTTTGATTTAACACCACTAATGATAAATTGAGGGTTACTAAATAAAAATTACTTAAAGTTCAGACACTATCTTATAATATTTTTTTGTATTTATTCATATACAGTTTTTTGTAATATTTTCCAGGAACATCCTAAACATTGTCTATTTTCTATTTTAAAACGTTTTTTTTTTCATATCAATTGTCAAATTTTTTATTTGTAATTGTGAGATTAAAAAAAGATGGATCTTATTGATTTAATACCACTAATGATAAATTGAGGGCTACTAAAGAAAAATTAATTAAAACCCAACGCTATTTTATATTCAATATGTGCATTAATATTAAAACATATTTTTTGTATTTATTCATTTATTATTTTCCGTAACATTTTTGTATGTTTTCCAAACACATGTAAATATTTTTTGACATAATTTCAAAAGATTTACTAAACACCTGAAAATAAAATCTTTTTACTTTCCAAAATTATTTTTAAAAAATAATTTTCCGTAAAACAGATGGAGCCTTAGTGTTTATCATCGCTCATAAAATGTCAGGAGTAAAACTGTTTCTTTATTTGTTACGTTGGTACTCCTTATACACAGACACGTAGAGGCGTAAGAGTAAGTTTCCTATACAGATGGAATACTGTATAAGTGATGAACTGATGAAGATGACACTTGTGAGTTTCACCGGACCACGTACACACGCATACATGCATCTTTGCCTTTCTTTAACACATATCTTTCTGAATGAAGACACTGCCACTTACAAAAGTCTTTACTTTAAATCCACAATCTCCGTGTGGATTTTCCATTTCTTCACTTCTTTGTATTCATCAAATCTTACTCCATTCTCACAAAATTATTACTCCCACCGTCCCTAAATAATCGTCTTGATTGACCCAGCGCACAGTTTAAGAAAAAGTAATTAACTTAATTATTTATATTGGTTTAATGTGTAGTTTTCTTTAATGTACATGTATATGTGACCCATAATTAAAGTAGAGTGAAAAAGTAAGGATAAAGTGGTAAAAATGATGTTCTAAAAAGGTAAGTTTCAAAGTGGACAATTATTTTGGGACGGACGAAAAAGGAAAGGAGGACGATAATTTAGGAACGAATGGAGTAGTATTTATTATTTACTACTCCCAAAATTATAGTTTGGGTTGACTTAGCGTACGGTTTAAGAAAACACATTTGATTTAATTATTAATATTAGTTTGATGTGTAGTTTACTTTAAAGCTTTAAGCTCATGTGTATATAACTCATAATTAAAGTATGATAAAAAAAAATAAGAATAAAGTGATAAAAGTGTTATTCTAAAAAAAAAGTTTCAAATAAGACAATTATTTTGTGACGAACAAAAAAAGAAAGTATGACAATAATTTTAGGACGGATGGAGTATTATTTTTCTTTTTTGATTTGTTCAAAAGAAAATTTGTCTTGTTTATAAATTTTCCTTTCTATGACAACAATTTTACTTTTACTTTTTCTTTAACTATGAGATAAATGCATATGAACTTTAAAAAATTGTCAAAAGCTGGCCGGTCCCTTTCAATCGCTTTACTCTCCAATATTTTTTGAATAAATTGCAAATCAGTTCACTTTACTAAATTTTCAATCTATTAGTATCTTTTTTTAAATCCATATAAGTTCACTTTCTTTAAATTTTTCCTTATATGCCCTCCATCCAAAGACATCTATAAGCATACTAATAGAAGACGGTTCCTTTTTTTCCCTTCCTATTTGAACTGCTCCAATAGAAAGAAAAAGCAACTATGAAAAATAGAGATGTTAATAGGGCCGAGAACCGTAGGCCTGAACCTATTAAATCAGTTTTTTCAAGGTTAGGTTTGTAATTTTAGCTGACCGTTTAAACTACTGGCCATGTTAGAATTTAAGTTGTCATTCCAATCTTCCATCTGTTTTTTCATACTAACAATTATGTTAGTCTTACCTTTGGTAATACAATTTAAATTTTATCTTTTTTTTAAATGTAAAATTGTTTGAACACAGACAAATTTTTTAGTATAGTTTTTGTTTTTGGTCATCGCTATTTGTTTTTTCAATCATTACACAATGAAAATCTAAAATTTAAATACTAACCCAAAAATAACTATGCAAGTTAAACCCATAAAAGTTTAATTTATGATATTTATGATTCTCGACTTATTATATCATTTCATCCCTGATTAGGACTTTTTAGTTTTTAACTAGTAAAACTTGAAGTTTTGAAGTTTGTTTGTGTTTTAAACTTTATCACTTATGTTTGATGTTGTTGACTTATGTTTTGGATTGTGTGTTGTTGAATGTTGATTGTTGGCTCGTTGCCCGTTAATTACTTGATTTCGAATTTTATATTTATATATAAGTTTTTTTTTTTAATTTTGTTTAGGTGTAACCCGTCAGTAACCAAAACCCATTAGGGTAGGTTTAGGTTTACAATTTTTGTGAGCCGTTTAAACCGCAATCGATTAGGGACCAAAATCAATAGGGCTAGACTGAAACTGACATAGTTGGACCGATTAACATCTCTAATGAAAACTAAACCCACCTCAGCACTTTTTAGGTTTAGGAGAAAGATAATGGTTCAATGTGAAGGAGCAAATCATAAGGAAATATTTGCTCATCAAAGAGAAGGAAATCCGACGAAAGTGAAACTATTTAGGAGACTTTACAATTCTTCCTAAGAATATAAATGAACTCGCCAATACAAACATTTTGTATAAACATTATGTAAATATTTATAAGGTATGTTAAAATTGATAAATGAGCTACCATAATCAAGATTCTTGTTGATAAGTATGTTGGGATCATTATTTCAATTAGTCTTTTTCTTCCTTTTCCTCTTCATCTTTTTCCTCTTCCTCTTCCTCTTCATCTTCATCTTTTTCCTCTTCCTCTTCCTCTTCATCTTCCTCATCTTTTTCTTTTTCCCCTTCCTCTTTTTTCTTCTTTGTCTTTCTCCTCATTTTCTTCTTCTTTTTCTTTATCATGTTTGTGTGTTATTCAAAACAAATTCACTTTATATGTGAGTTGTTATACATGTAACTATGATTTGAAATGTTCGAATAAAACTTGTTCAGCTGTTGGATTTTTGAATTGCGATAGATTAATTTTGAATCACAATGCATCATTTATAAATTGTGATGTATTAATTTGGATTTATGATGCATCGAATTGGAATGCGATGCATCACTATTTTACACAATTTCAAAATAATGCATTGTGATGCATATAATCATGCATCGCGTTCAATTTTATACATTGCGATGTACGATTTGTGCATTGCGATGCATGAACTACAGTTATAAAGCGTGCGTGTTCGAGTCATTAAGTGTATACTCGTTCTTTTACCTACATAGTGGCTTTTACTGGCTAAAAAATATAATGGCTTTTAGCGGTTGAAAATTCAAGGCAGCGGACCAGCCTGATTTCCACCTTACTTTCTTTTAACCGAAAAAATGTATTTTTATGACAAATGGTTGGTTATACTCTTAATGAACAAAAAACGCACTAACAATTAAGTACTCAAGGCATCATGATGCACAATTTTAGTTTTGTGATGTATAGATTTTGCACCGCAACACAATCGAACATGTGCTAACAAATAACAATCATGTACTCAAAGCATCGGGATGCACAATTTTAGCATCACGATGCATAGATTTGCATAGGGACACAATTGAACACGCATTGGATCGGATAAAACCTCATATATGGAGTTATGTCGAACATGCCATGTGATCTTAACATTTGTATAGTTACTCTGATGAGATGATATGCATTGCAATTCCAAAATGATGGATCACGATTATAACTTGTTAATCTTGATTAGAAGAAACTGATGCATCGCACTTGAATTTTGATGCATTGCGACTAGAAATTGACGTGCCACGTTTGAATTTCGTGCATCACATGAATCAAAACATGCATCATGTCATTCATAGAAATAACAACTTGTAAAACGTCCACAGATATAATGCTAACTGGTAACAATTTGGCCAACAACAACATGTTCATACAATTTTTATCATTCGTCAAACAACAATTGACGTGAGATCCCACAAATATATAAAACTTAAATTATAAGATTCGATATTGCAATATCTGCCTATTAGTGATTGGATACAATTTTATAAAAGAGCTTTTTTCAAGTTAAAAGAAAAGGTAGTAAACGAGGTTGAAACTTTTAGGCAAAACACACCTTTGGGCCATTGTACTTTTCAAAACATTGCAATTAGGCTACTGAGACTTCAAAATTTTCGGGATGGCCACTGTACCAGACTTATATTGCACGTTAACCCCTTTTTTGGATGGACGTTAAGTTTGGTTAAATGCCTATTTTACCCTTCGTCTTCATCATCTCTTCTATAGACATTGTAATGCAGATCTGGGTTTTAACTTGAAAGATGCAAAAAACCAAAAGCTAACAATTTAATATCTAATTTTCAATTAATAACATTAAACAAACTCAAAATTGCAAAAGGTGGGTTCCTCAATAAATATACTCAGTTGACCTCAAAAAATTAAAAATTAAAAATTAATCTACCCAGAAAAATTAAACGAGGGCACAGAACGCATTGGAAGAGCTCTTTTCTATCAATTTCTCCATTGCCGATAACGACATCATAGCCGCAGAGCTCTGTTCGGATGTCTCCGATTACTCAGCTCCTTCTAAGCGACCCCAATTCAAAGACCTTAAAGAGAGAGAGAAAGAAAATTACAGATCCGACGAAGATTGCAGATCCAACGAAGATTGCAGATTACCGACCTCTCCCTCCGACTTCTTCCCCGACGCCAAATTAATCTCTCTCTCTGCCTCCGGTCGTCAAATCCCCCTCTATCGTCACATCATTGTTTCAGATCCGGCGAAGATTGCAGATCTAACGAAGATTGCAGACACGACCTCTCCTCAGACTTCTTCCCCGACGCCAAATTAATCTCTCTCTCCGCATTACAATTTCTGAGGAGAATATTCAGGGACGATGGGGTTGGAGCTAATACGTTAATCTCATAATCAAGGAGTTTAGGGTTGAGATATTAGCATCTTCTACACCGCGAAAAAATCCAATCATATTGATTATCATAGTTGCTATAAATAGTCAAAATTAATGACCCATGGTATGCTCACTCAAGGTTGGCAACCCTTCGCCGGCGATCTGACAGATGCCCCCAATTTCGGCACCTCCTCCACCTCTCTGGTGGCTTTGATGTGGCGAGGATCTTGTCGTCATCGTCAAACTTCGTAAGAATGGAGAGGCAGTTCCGGCCGATTATATATTGAGTCTAAGAATTTAATGGCGAGGAGGAAATGCGTAGGGGTTAGATTCTGATGAAGAAATGGGAGCAATAGAGGCATTACAATAGAGGAAAACGGCGGCGCCGGCGGCGGCATTGTGATCTTTGATTCATCTCTCCCTTTTTGGAGAGCAATTAACGAGGAGGCAGAGGAGATTATGGGTAATGAAGCTAACATCAATTCTTTTAACAAGGGCATGGGTAAAAAGGGTATTTCATTAGAAGATAACGTCAAAAAGGTAACGTCCGTCAAAAAATGAGTTACCATGCAAGATAAGTCTGGTACAGTGGTCATCCCGAAAATTTTGAAGTCTCAGTGGCCTAATTGCAATGTTTTGAAAAGTACAATGACCCGAAGGTGTGTTTTGCCAAAATTTTACTAACAAAACAATACTGATTATGTGGTTCAAAAGAGAAAGTTTTATTAATGTAATTGTTAGGGAATGTCAAAAATGTGCAAAGCAATGAGAGTTATTATAGGAAAGCCCACTAATTAATCCTAGTCAATCGCTTCGCTACTTAAATGTAACTAACAACTTCAACACAACAAGGCAAGTCTAAAATGTAAATTAATATAAATACTTAACTCAGTTAAGTGTCTTTGTTTTCTATGTTTTGTCCTAAATGACTGGATGATTTGTTTCCAATTCCTACTTTGCCCTTTCTTGTTATTGGGATCTGGCCAATATTGTCACATCGACTCCACATTTTTATTACTCTAACGCATGAAACTAAAATACTCCCTCTAATTTTAAATAATTATCCTCTTTTAATTTATTTTTTAAAAAACACGTTTACTATTTTATCATATTTTTTTTCATACTTTAATTATAACCACATGTTTAAGGACGTTAAGAAAAACCTTACATTACATCAATATTTATAATACAGTTAATTATTTTTAATTAAGAATTGGTCTCATGTAAGACGGTCTTACAGATCTTAATTCATAAGACGAAGCCTTACTCTCTCACGACTAAACATGATCGGTGGGAGTATATCTCAAAACTCTATAAAAGTGTTGTGAATCTTAGATTTTATACTATTGTGTTTTTAAAAGAGTATTACGTTTAACATGTCACACAAATTAATAAAAAGATAATTGAATTTAATATATATTTTCAAAGTGTATATTTTTTAAATATACCCATGTGAGAATATGACTAGTCAGTCATTTAAAGTGAGAAAAAGACAATTTTTTGGAGACGAGCTGGACAATAATTTTAAAATGAATGGAGTATGAAAAATAAAACAAAGTAGTTTTAAAGTTTGGATGTGGGCATAGTTGTTGAGTTTTGTTTAATGAGGAGAAAGATAAATATAATGGTGATGAGTGATGATGAGATACTCAACTCTTTCTTTCTTTCTTATCTCCTTAACTGATCTTTTTTGAATGAGGACAATAAAACTATTATTTTAAACACCCAAATCTCTCGATGCTTTGGATTTGGAAAAAGTGAAAACAGAAAAATGAATTATATAAAATACTAAAAGACGAAATTGTATTTAAAAAGCAAATGTTTTGAAGGTGTAATTTGTCCCTACGGATAATGGCAAATCACCCTCAAGGTTTGCGGACGAATATAGCAACATGAAAACTAAATGATGAATTTTCAGTAGTTTATTCCTTTAATTTATAAGAAAGAGATTTAGTAAAAATTTGGGTAAGACGGTCTTACGAATATTTTTTATAACACATATATTTTTTATCCGACACATCATGTGTTTGAGGATTAAACTGTAAGAGGGTGTGGACTTCATCTTATGAATTAAAATCCGACTCAAACAAATTAAGGAACCCTTCTTCCAGACATACATGACTATAGAAAATATAAATTTTCAAATGCAGTACAAGTAGATAAAATAAAGTAATATCTCCCTCTGTTTTTAAAATATTGTCTGGGTTGACCTAGCACTTCGTTTAAGGAAAACAAATTGACTGGATTATAAATATTTATGAAATATTTAGTTTCCTTTAATATTCTTGAATATGTGGTCATGATTAAAGTAGGTCGAAAAAGTAAGAATAAAATGGTAAAAACATTTTCCTAAAAGAGAGTTTTGAATGAGGATAATTATTCAGGGGTCAAAATCAATTAAATGTGAGACGAAGAGGGGAAGAAACTTGAATCTTTGACACATAATTTGTCACCAATAAATCTTCCTGAAAAATCGTGTAGACTAAGGATAGCTTTCAAAGGAAAAATCTCTAGAAGACCCGTTGGAGAAGTCAGAGGACTTTAAAGAAAGACTCACAAAATCAATTGACGATTCTAAGGAGACAATTAAAAGAAATGCTTCTCTTCCAACATATTCAAACAAACTAAGGAAGACGGAGTGGTCGATCTCAAGAAGAGGAAGACGAAAGATTTGACATTATTAGAACAAATTTATGAAAGTTAACATATGCAATTGAAAAAAAAAAAAAAAAGAGGTACTTAAGGGATTAGATATTTGGAAAAGTGGACACACCTGTAATTTATCCAAAAATTTAAGGAGAAATTGCTGGCTGGTACCTTTTCCCAAACATTTAACCCCTCCACTCCCTCATTTATTTTCAACCGATAAAATCCATTTTTTTGAAATCTCTCCTAAAATTCCCATGTAAGAAAAAATTTACAATTGGAATTCCCACTGATGGAAATGAAGAGAATGGGTAGGTCAAGTGGTGAAAAACAATTGTGTTTTTCATCTTGGATTCAATTAATCCACCACCCTAACTTCCTTCTTTTTTTCTTCTTCGTCTATCGATCTTCAGTTTCAACAATGTGTTCTTTTTCTTCTTCGTCTTCTTCTTCTTGTTCTTATATTCTTGCTTCTTCATTGTATTTGCGTGTTTGAATAAAATAGATTCATTTTATATGTTGTGTTGCTATGCATGTCAATTGTTCGATTAAATGTCTGAATAGATTTTTATTCGTTGTTGGACACCGTTTTTGAATCTGGAAGCATCAATTTTTGAATGACAATGCATCACTTGTGAATCGTTATGTATCGATTTGGATTTAGGATCCATGAAGTATGCATCAATTTAAATCATTTTGTTAATTGTGTACTGGAAAGAATGTATTTAAAGATCTGGTTCGTTTACTATTGCAGTGCAATGCATCATCAATTTTTGCATAACAGTACAAAAATTGACGCAACGCGATGCAAAATTGGGGTAAGTATTTCTAATTGATGCATCATAGTATAAAATTGAATTATGCCAATAATATGATGTATCGCAATACAAAAATTGATACAATTAAATTTGATGCATCGCAGTACAAAAGTTGATAGAGCGCAATGCAATTAATTGAGTGATCCATAGCACGCTTAAGATTCATTAAGGGTATTATAGTCTTTTCGCCCCCAAAAAGAATTTTTTGGTCGAAAAAAAAAAGATAATGTACTGGAGCAATTGAAAACTTTTAAAAGTGGACCGACCCGAATTTACCCCAAAAATTAAGGAATAATTACGGGTCGGTACACTTTTGTGAAATTATAACCGCTACACTTTCCTATTTTTTTATTTAACCGAAAAAGTCCATTTTTCTGTTTTTCTTTCTTAAATGACCTTCCGTATATCAGAGAGATAAACACACAAAAATATACATTTCCTTCCTTTCTTCTTTATTTTCTTAGATTGAACCAAGCAGATTAGCAACTTTCATCACCAAAGCCATTAGTTTCAACAATACGTATGTATGTATGTATGTATAAATTCTTAACACCATGTGGGCCAGTAACAAATGAACTTGTCCTATCTTTTATTCATTTACTGTAACTTTGTAAAGAAAATAACAATACAAAATGGTTGTACACTCAAACATCACAAGTACAAAAACGAAAGATCCTTGAAGTCCTTGAATTAGCATACACCACAAACAGTTGCCTACGATGTGGGCATCATTATGTGCATCGTACCTCAATGTGGGCATCATTACCTTGATATGGGCATCGTTGCCATCATCCTATAATTATGAAGGATTTGAAAATAACCCCATTTACACCATCAGACGCCAACATCGCAACAAGCAACGCCAATATCGGAGTCAACGATGCCTTAATTGCGGCGCGTCAGAACTTACGACACCTAAATTGCAAAGCAATTTAAAAAACCAATACATCGATTTGGAACGATGCAACATACCCACTTCTTGATTTGGAATCCAAAATAGATATCTCGCGTTACCAAAATCGAAGTTAGAAAGAGGAAGAGAGAGAGGGAAAAGGACGTGAAAACGAAGAAAGAAGGATGACGGAAGGAGAGGCAGCAAAGACATTTACCAACATGGGGGGGGGGGAGATGAATGAAAGGAAAGAAAAGTGGGGACTGAGAATGAATGAAAAGAAAGAAAAGGCTTGTTCATGGAAAGAGAAAAAGCACCCATCAGTCACCATCAATCATATTACAATTCACTAGTTCCCACTCATTTCTTTCTTTTGTGCATTGATGTCTAAAATTTGGGCAACGGTTTTTTGGATTGCGAAGCCCAAATGCATTATGATGCTCATTTTTTTTAATTGCGAAGCTCAATTTTTGCATTGTGACGCCTAAATTTGGGCAGTGACTTTTGAGCGACGCCCAAAAATTTTGAATGACACCCAAAAAAATTTGACCGACGCCCAAATTAGGACAGTGGCTTAGTGTGTGCGTCTTTCCTTCATTAAATGTATTTTCGTCATTTTCCACCCAAAAGTGTACCTTAATGGTTGAAAACAAATATAAGAGACTTTTTCAGTTATAATATCATAATAGGAGACCGGCTCGATTATCACCCAAAAATTAAGGAAAAATTACGAACCGGTCCACATTTTGAAGTTTCTAATCGTTAAATGACTCCTTTTTTTAACCTGAAAAAGTCACTTTTTGTGGCAAAATGACTATGATACCATAATAAAACGAAGACGCGCTACGGAAGTTAAATTTTATACTGCGATACATCAATTTTATTGTATCATTTTTTGCACTGCGATGAAACAATTTTTAAATTGCGATACATAAATCATACTTACCTAATCCAAATTTGCACTTCGATGAAACACTTTTTGCATCGCGATGAAACAATTTTTGAACCGCGAAACATAAATCTTAATTACATAATCCAATTTTGAACCGCGATACAGAAGTCTTTATTACATAATCCAAATTTGCACTGCGATAAAACAATTTTTGAATCGCGATGAAACAATTTTTGAACCGCGATACATAAAATATTACTCTCTTCGTTTTCAAAAGATTGTCTACTTTGACCCGACACACCGTTTAAGAAAAAGTAATTGACTGTATTATAAATATTGATGAAATGTGTGATTTCTTTTAATTATCCTCAAGTATGTGGTTATAATTAAAGTATGTAGAAAAATAAGAGTAAAATGGTAAAAATGTTTTCTTAAAAGGGAAATTTTTGAAAAATGATAATTATTAAAGAACGGTCGAAAAAGAAAAGGTGGGCGATAATTTGAAAATAGAGAGAGTATCTAATTCATTTGAAAATAGATAATATTTTTGTACCGCGGTTTAAAATTTAATTTCCTAGTCTATTTTCGAATCACGGTTCATAAATTTCATTGCATTAATTTTTACACATCGGTTGAAAGTTTAATTTCCTAGTCTATTTTTGAATCGCGATTCATAAATTTCATTGCATTAATTTTTACACCACAATTCAAAGTTTAATTTCCTAGTCTATTTTTGAATTAAAATTCATAAATTTCATTGCATTAACTTTTGCACATCGGTTCAATAGTTTAATTTCAAAGTCTAATTACACCGCGGTTCTTAAATTTAACCCGATATTTTTGAACCGCGATACAAAAACTTATTAAGGATATCACAATCATTTTGCCTTCAAAAGTGTCCTTTTCCAGTTGAAAAAAAAATACTGGGATAAAGGGGTTATAAACTTTAAAAAATGAACCGACCCGCAATTTTACCTAAAAACTTTGAAAAAAGGACCGGCTAAAATTTTACCCACAAATGAACTCTACAACGGCCCCAAGTCCAACCCTGCCCACAAAGGCCGAAACTTAGTTCAAAATCAAGCCTAGCCGAGCAAGTGCAGAAAAACAAAGGCCCAATAGCGATTCCATGACTCCAGATTAAGTTCTCATGGTTTATGGGGTGCTAATACATCTCTGTGCTAATACAATCCAAAATTTTGGCACAGCAAAAGTGACATTTGTGCTCGTCTCTGTGCCCTTTGATACATACCTATTGGGATTTGGGACAGATTTTAATGACTCAACCCTAATAGGTATTTGCACCGTTGGTTATTGCCCTCTCAAAAGCAACTTTATCCAAATTAAAAGCATAAGCAAATCATACAAAATCAAAATGATTCGATGAAGAAGAGTACAAATTTATATCAATCTCTCTTCAAAAACAAAAATCTGACCTTGCCCATTCACCATCATCAAGTCTAAACATAACACTACCAACAACTTGTCCATTTGCCATTATTAAGTCCTACACAATACAATCAATAATCATATATTAGTAAGAGATCAACATCCCAAGAATAATTAGACGCATTTCAAATCTTAAGAACATTTCCATTTTGAGTTATACAGGCATTGATAATCTTGAAACCAACGACAAGAAGGGAAAACATTTAACATCCCTATATAAATGTGCTTGTTTTTTCAAAGGCAGAGGACAATTCAACATACAGTCACTTATAAAGGTTGGTATTTATGATGTCCTTCCATGATACTTTTTGGCATCGAGTATTACCCATGACCCTAATATTGCAATAAAAAACTCCATCATTCACGCAAATAATGATATGGCTTAGCTAATCTCAACCAAGTGAAAGTTAGGACCTATGATGAGGTACATATTCATCTCTCTTTGAAAGCTTTGCATCTATAGTTACTAGTTCGGACCCAAGATAAGGTAATGGAGAAGTGAAGTCTATGGAAACAGAGTTGCATTCTCATGAGAAGCATCATCAAGCAAATCAATGTTCAAAGCAGGCAGCATCATGCGATTTTCAACCAGTAGTAATAGTACATATAATGGCATTATGTAGTAAAATTCCCAGTGCAGACAATTGGGTATGAACATTGATTGGGTATAATCATTTATATACTTGCCTCCTCTCGAATATTAGTATACAATGCCCTTCTAGTCCTATTGTGGGAACTTGAGTTGCTTACGATTGATAGAATTATGTGTAGAGCTTCACAAATCACATGAAAAGCACATAAACTTGTACATATCTCAAGTATATCATGAATCAAGTTAAAACATGACCCCGAGGGGTGGGAGAGATGGCAAGGGTACTCAGGTAAAAACCTTGAGGTCCTTGGTTCCAATCTCCATACCAACAAGGGATCACACTTATTTATCCAAAAAGAAAAAAAAAAGTTAAAACATAGAATTAAGTCTCACAAACACAAGGATAAGAATCACTCGCTCCCTCACATATGAAATAACTCGTACTTCTTTCTTTTTGCAGGTTCCAATAAGAGTACCTTTTCTAAAACTACATTTGTAACTCTCAAGTACAATCAACAACATTACCACTAGCTTTTGAAAAAACAACTCGTCCGATAGCACTATATAGACTATTTCTTTCGAATTTCTAAAAATGAAATTCAGAATTCAGAATTTATGAATGATAAAAGAAAACACTCATCAGACTATATAAACAATTTTCTTCTTTTAATTGTCTTCATACTTTCCTGTTTATTTGATTGAAAACTCGAGAAGCACGAGGATATGGAATTCTTAAGCATAAATGTGTTGCATGATAATCATTCTCTACAAGTACATTGAAAAGGATGCCAAGGATCAAGAAAACTTTTCTGTTATGTAGTTAAACATCTTTTTTCCTCTGAACTTATGAAACATTAGAACCATTTCATGTTGCAGATGATAACCAAAATCTGCCAAAGCAAGAAAATTGAGAAAATAGGCGTTGAATCAAATTTCCAGCTAAGAGAATATTGTCTCCACTATCCCAAATAACCTACCAAACCACTACAATCAATGTAATCACTAGACATGCAGACAAATATCAATGTCAAGTAGCAAATTATAGAGCACACTTGAACAATGCATATAGTTGTGCATAAAGGATACTACTGTTGCTAACATTAGCTCACATTAAGAAAGTTGATAATGATGCATATGTACCATAAACAGATAAAGAAGTAGCAAGAAAGGACAGGAAAGAAACTGAATAAATTCACTTATGCTCATTCCAGATGATCACAGCCATCCAAAATGACTTGCTCAAGGTAAGGGCAAGTAAGTTCAAGAGAGGTGATAACACAGCAAGAGAAACTGGTTAACGAAGTACTGCAGAATCCCATTGCAAATATGACAACATGATGAAAAATAGGAAAAAGAGAGGGAACATATCACAAGCACAAGCTGATTTTGTCGCCCTTAGAGCTGACTCAAGCACCTACAGGCTAAAGAGGGGTGTCAATCAATAGGCAATTCAAGAACCTAACATACCATGAAACCTTATAAAACTACAAACAAGGAAACCATAAACTAGAATCTTGGGGGACAATTAAGAGATTGGTTATAGTTTAAAATACTTAATTTCCTATATGTTTGACCCACTCTCCATCCTAATCTATCACACCAATCACTAATTTGATATATCAGCATTTGTCACAACTCATATCTCTTCAACACGGTGCTCAAGCAAACTAACCAATAACCAAAAATAGTGAAACAATCAACTTAGAGTGAGCAAGAAACACCATGCATCAAATCTATGATCATAAACATCACAGTTATAGTCATCCAGGGCTAATAATTTAAGCATAAGGCATCCATCACCATCGCCAAAAACTTCAAAAATAGAGTTTGGCAGGGATTCGCAATCTGTGAGGTCAACTTGTAGCAAGCACCAGCACTGCCATGCTAATGCTAATGCAGTTAAGATGACTCGAGGTAATCTGTGAGGCTTAACGTGTACATAGTAAATTTTGGCTTAGTCATATTCTACTATTCCGTCAAAGTTTACTGTGTCCATGTTAACTCTTCAGGATAAACTCAAGTCAACTTAACTTGGCTATTTAAGTACAGATGACTATGACATTGTTCATAGTTATCAAATCATGCCACTCATCAGGAGAAACATTCTTAGACCAATTTTACTAGGTGCCCAAGTTAAAAGGTTAAAGGTAAACCGGTAGTAATAAACCCAAGAGTAAAGCAATTTCAGATAAGTTAGTTAACTTATCTCCGATTCCTTCACTATGACTTGAATGAAACAATAATAATAAATTAATCTCTGGTTCCTTCACTATGACTTGAATGGAACAATAAAAAAAATGCTCAGTACATGAGGTAAAGGAGGCTCCAGCAATGATGTGTCTGTGAAGGGTCTAATGTACATTGCCTTATTCTTGAAAGAAAAGAGGCAGTTTATGTAGTTTAAACTTGGGGGCTCAAGGTCATAATAGAACAATTTTACCCATGTGCCAAAGTTGCTTGAACAAAATCATCTCGTGCGTAATTCTCAAATAGCACCATCCAATCATATCCTATTATGCTATCAGGCCATGCTAAACTAGCCACTTTCACCACATCGGTCACAGAGAACTCAACTTACCAAATAATTACCTTTGGCAACAAGAAATATTTTTACTTACCATCTCACATTGTTGATCCACACTCTACTAATCACATCATTGCTTATAGCACAAGTTTGAACCCCTTTGACAGAAAATCATCCCTGAGGAAAACAACCAACATGTGAGCAATCAAGTGAAACCGAAGAAAATGGAAATTTACCTTTTGCAAAACAACATGATGAACAAATATCCTAGAACTGAAAATTTTGACAATAGAACAGACTATTTTCATTTTAAGCAAATGCTATAAACAAGACTATATATCATTGTAATTATCATATAAAATGTTAATTGGCAATCTTACGGCACAAAAGATGGTAAACTTACCTCTTCTTAGTTTTTGTAATTTTCTTCTTTTTCTCCTGTGCTCGCTGCTTCTTCACATCGCTTACGCCACCACCATAGAGCTGCACAAGGCTTTCTACACAAATATATGGCTCAAAATAGTCGGGCACACCACTAATATTGATACTCCTCACAATTTTCTTTTCAAGGTCATACCAAAAAAAGCTGTTTATGTCGCCACGTGTTTGAGGTCGTTCCGACATTTCCAATAACACTTGCGCACCACTCTTTGAATATGCTATAGGTTTCAAAAACTCAAACGACCTGATATCGTAGGGTTGTGCAATGGACAACAACTTGGTCCAAGATTCCTTTACTCCATACTCTTTCATTACCCATATATCAAAATAGTGCGGGTGATAATTGCAATGCACAGTAAGGCAATCATCTAAAACCCCCACATTCATATGAAAATTATTGTCTGCGAATATAGGCTGTGGAACCAAACGGTATTCCTCACTTCCTAGATCGAAGGCAGCAATTAAGTTGGCAACATCAGACTCGGGTTTTCGACTCACAACCCAATGCAGAGCACCATTAGCAAGGGTGCCATAATCTCGCTTGTAACGAATGTAATAAGGAAAATCATGAATCCTATGCCATGAATTTGATTTCATGCTATAAACCTTGACTTCCGAGAAAAATGAATCACCGTCATCTCCAAAAAATTGGATCAACCTAACCACCTTATAGTCATCATTTACATGATCATACCCAAACCCATAAATCATGTATTGGCAGCAAGGAAAAAATGTATCCGGAAACTCAATTTCAGTAGCAGGTAATTTCAAATGCTTCCGTGTGGAGGGGTTCCACAGAACAATATCATCTTCCAGATCATACAAACAAAGCAACCCATGGATAGAACCCAAAATCTCAGTCCCGCTTAATTCACTACTCACTGGGTGATCGAGTTTAACGGCAGTCTCAAGTGAATCAAAATCAATGTTGTACAGATAACAGTCTCTGAGAATGATATTGAGATTTGTTTTGTTTTTAAGCGACCGATTAAGATGAGATTTAATGAAAATAGGGCTATCAATCAACGCACACCAGGGTTTTGATACTGACCTGAATAGAAGAAGAGGCTTTGCCGGTAGTCGGCCAAGAATATCAATGACTAATTCCGGCGGTAATCGGCGACCGGCTAATTCCGGTACGTCAGACATTGTTAGGGTTTTGGAACGGGAACGAAACCGTAGAATCCTGGGAGACTGAGTTGGAGGGGCTGTGGGTAGGAGCGGAGGGGGTTGGGGAGAGGGGCGTGGAAATTGTTCATGCGTGCGTGCGTGGGGGTCAGAATTTAAAGGTTACCACTTACCACTTACCCGCGTGTTTACCTCTTCTTTTTTCATTGTTATTTAATGTTTTTCCAATAATCTGCTAATAATCTTTGACTCCTCCACATATATAATCTAATAATCCTTCCTATATCTACTCTTTTTCTCCTAGTTACGTTATTTTATTCATTTTTTATTGCTTACCTTTTTTATTTTACTTTTATCAACTAAGATCGTTAACTTCTACTCGTATTTTTATACTCCCTCTGTTCTACCTAAAAAGACTTTTTTTAAAAAAAACTAATTATTAAAAGGATATATTAATACAATTAAATTTAATTATAATTACAAAAATATTTAATACACAAACAATATATTTACGGTACAAGCAAATGGTAAATATGTAATGTTATAATAATTATAAGCATAATTTCTATTTTAGACAATCTTACCATAAATGAAGTTTCTCCTCTTTGGATCTATTAGATTTTAACTTTTGAATGCATGCTATTTTCTATAATTGACATCCTTATTTTATTTTGTTTTCTAGTAAAATTAGAAAATTTGATTATTTTAGAAATTATTATTTAATCTGAAATTCGAAGGAACCTTATTAAAAATTTGTTAAATGAAATTATGAATGGTTTGATTTTACTAGTAATCTTTTAACGTAACCACTTAGAAAATTTAAATCAAATAAAAATAAACCATACGTGTTCTAATATTTCTTTACCATAAATAAAATAAAATAAAATAACCTATTCCGTTTCAGGATTTTTTTTCTTTTAATTCAAAAGTTTGATTCATTTGAGATATACTTTTTTCAACTCAATCGTCAAATATATCTATCTATCTATCAACTAATTTGAGAAGCCTGGTTAAGGAAGGACTTCTCCAGCCATTTTCAGAAACTTCAGAGGCACCGGTGCAATTCCCTGGAAGTTCCTCCATCATGCGTTGTCGATGCTGGAGCGTGCCACGCGTCACTCCCAGATTCTCCCAGTTACCAAGCGAATGGCCCGCGTGTCTCCTCTGCTAGACCAAGCCTGCCCGCTTCATTTTCCGGCCCATCTGCCCGAACTTCACCCCATTTCCCTTCACACAACCACACCCATTTTCATTGGGTTGACCTCGGTCTCTCCTCCTGGGTCACCCTCCTTTCCAGCCGGCCCAACATCCAATTCCCTTCCACTTTTAGCCCTAAAACAGTAAATCTTTCCCAAATTTTCGCCTGCTTGTTGGTGACTCAAAAATCCCTTCTCCTAATATACTCCCAGCCGGTCTTCATTCTATTTTCAAGCCCCCATTTCGAGACTTATGTCTCAAAATGGGGCTCTAACCCATTTCTTTCAAAATTCTTTCAAAGATTGATCACATTTCAAGGTTTGAAACTTTAAATTAAGGACCAAGGATGCTTTTGTAAGTGATTTCAACCTCGGATTCAAGTAACATTTTGTTTAACTAGTTTTATACTCTTGCGTTAAACGCATGACCATATATTTTTTTTCAATTAACTTATACTTAAGTGAAACAAAGAAAAAAACAAAAAAATTTAAAAATAATAATGTTGGAAACAACTACTTTCCATAAAAAAAAATGTTTTGTTTTGATTTAAAAATTAGAGACTTGTATATTTAAGATCTGAGAAAATAAAGTCATTTTTAAAAAAAATAAATACAAATTTGTCATTCACTAAATCTTAATTGTAGCAATAATTTTAAAAATAATTATAAACCTAGCATTGTTATAAATTAAAATATGGTGAATATATGGTCATATAGTATCTTGGAATATGCTCCTTGATAAATAACTTATCAATTTGCATATTCTTAATATTTTGATTTGCTTGGTTCCCATTACCATGTGTCATAATAAGTGGCTAAAAGGTCTGTATACCGGTTAGTGTGGCAGCTTGTTTGACAACACATATGTCTTAAGTTAGGTTGTCATAATCTAGTCTTACATTCTTAATGATGATCAACAGACTAGCAATTCATATGCACCGGCACAGCCAGACTTCTTTGTAGTGTCAAAAGGTCTTGAAGACTCGTCACCGGCGAGATAGAGCTGTCAAAATGGGTTGGCGGGCGAGCGGAACCCACCATTTGGCGAGCCTAACCAACCCAACCCACTTTTTAGGTGGCGGGCGGGCTAGCCCAACCCAAACCTTTGATAACTTTAGGCGAGCCAACCCACAACTCACCAACCCGGGCGGGCGAGCCACCCAAAAAGTGGCGGACTTGTCATGAGGCAAAAAATACCAACCCAACCCACCCTTTTAGGTGGCGGGCACTTCTATTTGATTGTTCACACCAGCAGTCGTCTCTTACGAAAGACTCACTTCCCTGGACTGAACATATCACCAGCAGACTTGGCTCTACACGTGCTACAAAGAGACAAGAATACAGTAAATCAAGAAAAGACAAAATGTTCAAGCTTCCAAAGTCTCTCAAATCCTTATGAAGCCTGACATCTCTGATGCTGCAAGATCTTCTCTCTCACTCACGTGGTTTGGAAAAGTCAAAAGAATCTACTTTATTGGACAAACCACCTAACAATGCATCAATGAATTAGACATATCATTCAGAGACTTATCATATAACCTGACAGGGTAACAATTCGGAAATCTAAAGAACAAGTCTTTTATCCAACAACTAAAGATCTATCGAACCATATATTTATCCATCAGTTCTCAAAACAAATCATTCAACGGATATAGAGATCTATCAACATATCTCAATGATCAAAAAACTCCCCGGTCCATAAAAGAAATTCCCTTTCTTTTTCAAAATAAAAAATATATATACATCGGATCAACGAAGTGATTCGAAGATATCTGCAACAAAAACCAGTTCAACAAAGCTGTGAGATCTACAAGAGATCATCGTCTTCACCAACGCATCTCAGATCTCCACAGAATATTGCAATGTGCAAACCCAGACCTTAGCAAAACACATTCGGTGGATTGCTAAGAAGAAAAGAATTAGAGAAAAAGAGATAGATCAAAAACTTCTTTAGACAGTGATCGGTGTCTTGGTCAAGAATTCAGTTCTTGATTTGAGTTCTTCATCCTTCTCCGAAGAACTCAGTCTCTGACAAGAACTTCAGGATTTTATTCCTAAAGTTAGAGGTCAAGCTCTTGGATCGATTTGAAGATAGATTTCAGATGTTGCCCAAGGAAAATGAAGAGTTGTTTGTATACATTGCATTCATATCTTCAAATTTGTACTCCATTACAAATGTTGTTGATTATGCAATAATTGATCGTCATAGAATGTCGAGTGTTCTACACTCATTCGTTCAGATAATTTTTATCTGAACGATCTTGTAAATTGTATTATCATATTTGTTTCTCGTTCTCATCTCCTATTACCTTCTTTACTTAAGAATTTGTCTATGAATGATTAAGTAAAGATTAAGTTTTGGAATGACGAGGACATAAATTTTACATAGAGAGTCTAGGCTGATGTATTATGTAATTTATCTTTGAATAAATTCAGAAGTTCTTTCAAATGATTTATATTTCATTATTCAGTCTTTACCTCTCTATTAGCTTTCATAAATTGATTTATCATTTCAAAAACTATTCTCTAATGATTTTCTAAATCTGCATTTGGAAGAAGGATTAAGTGTGTTGTTGTTTTGAACATATATTTGTGTACAACCACTTAAAACTTCTCTAAATCTAAGCCTTACTATTTTCGATGCTTAAACTCTTTCAAACAGGTTTTTGATTTATTGGCAGTTCACCAGCAGAGTTCATTACTCGACTAAGAGCAAGTCTACTATTTTGTATTACCAGCAGATATGCTCACTGTGTTAACCGCCTATGTCGTTAAAATCTATACTTTAAAAGTAAAATAAGAAAAGTTTTTACTTGTATCATAGGCTATTCACCCCCCTCTAGCCTATTTAAGCATCATTGTGAAACAACATAGTAATTGCATTATATGAAAAGTAATAAACAATTAAAATAATATACTACAAAAGAAGAGAAGTTAATTATAAAGAACTACATTGAAAAATAATAACATTATGAAAAAATCGAAACGTTATCGTGGTTCAATAATCCCCGTTAATTACACACACACACACAAAAGAGAAAAATAGGAAATTAATCTCACTGACAATCTCCCTTATTCTCCATCCTCTCGGGAAATATCATTTATTCTCACTGATGATCTCTCTTACACTCACCGTCCACACCATAGTAAGTTTTCGTCCTCTCGCTCCATATCTCGCTCAATCCATCTCTCTTTCTCTAATATCCAACTTTATTACGAGGGAAAAATATTGATTATATTTTCTCGGTGATTTTTCATTCGGATATAATGAAATCACATAAAAACATTTTGCTTAATTATTTCGTATAAAAAATATTTTTGAAATTCAGATCTACTGTGAATTTGTTAATATTATTTATACATCGATTTTTGTTATTTACTTTTAGATAAATTTTCGAACTGGTTTAATCATTTAGTATTCTCAAAAGATAATTTTTTCTGGTGATTTTTATTCCATACTACTTCGAATTTGTCAATGGATTTTTTACACCTCAATTTTTTGGTATTTCTTGATTTACTTGATTTTTTTAGTATAATATTTCAATATTTGATAGGTTCATGATGTGAACTAATCTATTTTCATTAATCATCATTTACAATGTGTTCATTCATTTCCGTTTGACACAACCGAGAATTGAAAAACTGTGTAAATCGGGGTAATTGATGGTAGAAGTTCCAAGAAGTTTTTGAATTCTTTAATTAAAGAATTCATTAATTGAGTTTCTATTTTGGGAAATAAAGTTTTGGCGGGATTTTTCCCTATATAGATTACCCTTCTTATATATATATATATATATATATATATATATATATATATATATATATATATATATATATATATATATATTCTTCCAACTTATATCTAGAGATATTTATAGTAATTTCTTGGGTTGAATATCTTGTAATTGTTGAATTGATTTGTTCTTAAATTATTTATGGAATGTAATTATTTTCTATGTAAAATATAGTGATTTAATTTAATCTCTCTCTTTATTTAGCACACATTTATGTTCGGTTATTATTTTGTGAACTTAATGGTTTTAATTGATTGATCATTAATTAAATAATTTTAGAAATATTTAGGATCTGTAAGAGCTACCTTTATATTTCGGACCAATCAATTTAATAGTTGGTGTTGTTGTGATACACACCGATAGTCATGGTGAGACTTGTTTTGCATACGATCAATCCACCTTAGCCATTCGTAAGGTCGGAGAGATTAGAGTTTGCAATAAGATGTGTGAGCCCGTAGTAAACTAATTTTGTATTCTCTGCTACCGACATGATTTGTAAAAAAATTGAGAGAATATATTTTTATGAAGTATTGCTCATGTGCTTAATTATTATTGTGTGTTCTTAATATTTTTTATGGCGTAGCGAACCATTAGATGATCATTAGAGTTATAGGGTAAGATGCAAAAGTATGTCCTATTAATTTAAAAAATTACAATAATTGTTTACGTGACATAAGACCAAAAGGAGATCGTGCGTAGATAGTCATTGGATGCTTGTTTTAACATGTGACTATTTTATCTTATGTTATAAGATACGAGAGCCCATAGCTAAGAGTTGTAGCTAGATTTGCTATAAGATGTGAGAACCCGTAGTGAATATTATATAGTGCGCCCGACTACCAAGACTTGAATTAAAGAAAAAAAAAGATTAAAATTAGAATTATTGCGCTCCTATATTTTTAATCTTGATTTGTTGTTGCCAAACCACCTCTGCCTTAGTGTAATTTTAATTACTTTCTTAGATTTTTTATATTTTTAGTTTTTAATTCATTTTCTTTTTGCTCAAATATAATTAGTTAGCACGATTTTGGTACTTAGTTGGAGTGAAAATTACGTACATTCTCTGTGAGATCAATAACTCGTACTCATGTATGCTTTATTACTTGATACAACCGGGTATTCTTGTCCGAGTTGCGTTTTGCACACATAAAGTTTTTGGCATCTGTGAGTGCCCCGGATTCTCCCGGACCCCGCGCTCCTGTTTTTAAGGGAACGCGCGCTGCGGAAAGACATCACTCTTTTCATTCCATCCTCCCTTATTTAGGGGAAGACAAAATTAAAAGTGCAAAAAGAGTGTTGTCGAAAAGCGCGTTGAATACGCCTCGGTCACTGAGTGTACTTTAGTCCATTATAAGAGCTTTGGATTTTTCCGTAACTCATCATCCCTTGTTTAGGGGAAAACAAGATACAGAAAACGCATCACCCTTTTAATTCTCATCTTCCTTATTCAGGGAAAAACAGAAAAGTGCAAAAAAAGGATGTTGCGAAGGCGCGTGGGAACACGCCCTACCTTACCGTGGACTTGAAAATCGTCCTAGGTCACTATGAGTGTATTGGATTTCTTCGTATCTCATTCTCCCTTGTTTAGGGGAAAACAAGATACATAAAATGCATCACCCTTTTCATTCTCATCGTCCATTGTTTAGGGAAAAACAGAAAAGTGTAAAAAAAGGATGTTGCGAGCCTCACTGTGATCTAGGTTTATTTTGGATCGCTATGAGTGCTTTGGGTTTCTCTCTATCTCATCCTCCTTTGTTTAGGGGAAAACAAAATACTTGAAAATGCATCACCCTTTTCATTTCCATAGTCCCTTGTTTAGGGAAAAACAGAAAAGTGCAAGAAAAGGATGTTGCGGGCCTCACTGTGATCCAAAATGTTGTAACAGAGTCGTCATCTTTATTTTAAGGAGAAATAAATAAAAACCAAAAATAACCAGAGTTTGTAAAAAAAAAAAGGGTTCGGGAGTTAAGTTACGAGTTTGGAAGGTGTTAGGCACCCAACTCGTCCTTTTGGTCTCAAAATAGTTTTTGGCTAAAATAAGGTTTTATTATATTTATTCAGCAAATGAAATAAAGTATTAAAGCAGATATATCTGTATCTACATTATTTACAGACTTGTAGCCGCCTCCTTCCAGTAATTACAAATACATTTATAAATAATTGGCCATAATAATGACTCTTTTTAGTGCTATTTTCTATAGAAATTCGGACAGCATAACTACTTATATTTTTTAAATTAGGCCGGATGAAAATAACACTTTTATATAAAAATCTCTTAAAGGTTTACCTTTAAGAGCGTAGGTTGTGCTCGCCCTGTCCTTCCGGGAGAGGGAGTCTTTTGCTGCTGTTGTGATTCGGGCAAAGTAACTACTTCCGAAAGCTGCTTTCAGCAGTGAAACAGCAGCAACCGCTATGCGTTTTTCTTGTTGTTTGTTTGGCGGAAATCGGGCAGAGCAACTGCTTGCTTCTAGCGGATTTGGCCTCTGGATTCGGGCAGAGTAACTACTCTTTTTTGGATTTTTGGATCGGAGAAATAAGGTGGAACTCTAGCTGGAAGGCTAAGGTTCACTTTGATCGATTGGATTTGTGTTTGGAGGAGATTTGACGGAGCTTCGATGCTTATAGGAGGAGGGGTACTTTCTCTCTCGCTCACTGCGTAAACTGAACGCTGTTTCTTTTACTGCGTGAAATGTGTGCGGAGTGAAATCGTCTTTTTTTTCACTAAGGCCGAGCACCTCTATTTATAGTTGGGACTGGGGATCCGTTGGTATTTTGAGTTTTATTTTTGTGCTTCATCGGCTTGTATCGCGCGTTTGAAATAGTGTACCGGAGGCAAAGTGCTACAGTGCACTAGCACTATGCTAGTGCCACCCACATATGAAGTGAGCGCCGCACCTGGTTCCCCTATGGGGGTGCCAGGTTCCAAACTTAGGCCTCTTTTTGACACTTTGGCCCCTACATTTCACTGTTTTGCGCATCTTGCTTTCCCTTTCGCATTTTTAAACCCTGTGTTGGTCCACAATAATGCTCAAATAGGTTAGAGGGGGGGGGTGAATAGCCTATGATGCCAATTTAAAAACTTTTATTTTGGATATTAATAAAGCACAGTTTAAGTGGCAATTGCAGTTTATCGAATTGAGCATGTCTGCCGGTAGAGGCTATCGGTAGACTTGTTCTAAGCAGAAGTATCAACTATGCCGGTAAACTGCTAGTCAAATCAAAAGCCTGTTAAAAAGGTTTGGACTGCGGAAGGCAAAGAGGCTATGATTTGGAGAAGGTCATAAGTGGTTGTACACGAATATATGTTTAGAACAACAACACACTTATTACTTCTATCAAATGCAGGTTTAGGAGATCAATTAGAGAATGACTTTTCTAAAGATAAATCATTTATAAAAGGCACATAGATATATAAGGACTGAGAGATAAAGTATTTGTAAGAACATATGAATTTATTCAAAGATAAATTACATATTACATCGCCTAAATATCTATGTTTCGCTTTGTCTACCCAAGTCTCAATCCTTACTTAATTATTCATTCATGAATCTTTAAGCAGCAAAGGGCAATAGGAGACGAGAACGAGAAACTGTTATGAGAAGAGGATTTTCAAGGTCGTTTAGAAATAAAAATATATCTGAACGATTGAGTGCAAAGCACTCGTCCTTTCATGATGAATGATTATTGCATAATCAACATCATTTGTATTGGAATACAAATATGAAGATATGAATGCAATATCTACAGACAGCTCTTCATTTTCGTTTGACATTATCTAACATCAATCTGCATATCTTGATCTCTGTCTATTGAAATTTCTGATCAATCTCTTCTCTTCTCCAAGCTTTTCTTCCTAGCAATCCACTGAAAGTGTTTTGCTAAGATCTGGATGAGTTCGCGGCAATCTGTGTCGAGATCAGAGATACGTTGGTGAAGACGATCTCGTTGATGATCTCTTTTCTTTGAGGTTCTTGAGTAAGTTGAGTTACTCGTTGCTCATCATCTGTTATCTCATCGGGGTGAGTTATTTTTCGATGATCTTAGATGTCGCTCTTTTCTTTGGGTAAGAGAGAGGATTTCTATAGACGAGAGCCAATGTGATCGTTGAGAGATGAAGATTTGAAGTTTCTATCTGTTTAGAGATGTAGTGATTGAAGTCTATCGGATAGAGATCTTTGTCCATAAGATCTTTGACTGTTTGGAACAGAGATTTAGTCCTGTAGATCTTGGAACTTGTTGTCTGTCAGACTGTGTTGATAAGTCTTTGAAGAGTAGGTCTGATGTTTGTTGCACTGTCAGGTGGTCTATTCAATAAAGTAATTGCTTTTGACTTTATCAGACTACTTGAGTGAGAGAAAGTCTTGTAGCCTTAAGTATGTCAGACTTTCTGAGGCTTGAACATATTTGTCTTGATTTGAGCTGCTTCTAGACTTTTCTCGGTAGCACGTGCAGAATAGTTTAACTTGTAGCATGTCTGCCGGTGGTGAGTCTTAAAGATGTTCTGATTTTTATCACTAAAGGCTTTTGACATAGCTGCAAGTTTTCCTCTTGAGTGCATCTTGTTTCAATCATCATGTAGGAAGGTAGGACTTGATCAGGTCGCACCTAATCTAAGACCTATGTGATATCACACGACGCTAACCGGTACGCAGACCTTTTGAAATCCTTGGTGGTCTCTCTTTCTGTAATAGATCGGGTTTGGATGGTAGATCTCATACTTTAAGATGCATGGGTTTTAATTAAATTCTGATTTTCATATGAATGTGGTGCTTAGCTTAATAAAACTGTTTTAGTTGAGATATTCTTTAAGACTGGTGATCACACACACACGAAGAAATTGAGAGTAGTAGCAGTTTTAAGTAAAAGTCAGTTGGTTTTATGTGATTAAGTCTGCACATATGTGGTGAGCATCGGACTAAGACTACTTGTTATGCCATGCTATTATGACTCGAGGTTGAAGCCAAAAAGATTTTTGTTTTATTTTTAGTTTAGTTTTTATTTGCTTTTGTATTTATTAGTTTTTGTATTTATCTGCATAGTCGAGTCACTCGTTAGAGTCTCCTTGAGTTTGTGGGTTTCTAGAGGAGTGTAAATAGTGTCACCTTCAAAAAAAAATTTCGTTATTTTTGTTTTAATTGCCTTTATATTTATAAGTATTGTTTACTCGTGGACAAGCAAAGTTTAAGTTTGGGGGTATTTGATCGATGTATTTTATACGTCGATTTCATATACTTTTATGACTTAAATTGAGCGATTCCACGAGACTTTTGGCTACTGATGTATGTTCTTCAGTGATTTTATGAGTTTCAGGGTTTTAGGTGAAATTATACAGATTATAAGGCTTTTTGGTGAAAATTCAAAAAAGGGGTCAAAGTGTAAATTGAAGAAGAAACGGCAGAAGACCAAGACTGGACACCTTGCGGCCGTAAGGTGTATTCTATCTTGCCTCGCAAGGTAGGCAGTGTGCAAGAGTTTCAAGCCCCGGGAATATCAAGGACCTTGCGGACGCAAAGTGCCTCATACCTTGCGACCGCAAGGTGGTCAGAACTCAGAATTTTGGGTTTTTACTCCAGGCCAGAAGATCTAACCCCCTACAACTCCATGATATAATTAGAGGTCGGTAGCAAAGGCTTTAGGACGGCTAGAAAGTAGTTTTCTATAGCTTTAGAATAGGAATTAGTGTGTATAACATAATTAATTGTTGTAATTACAAGGATTGAAGATCGATTCATGTATTGTATCATCTCCATGTGTAACATAATTAGTTGTTGTAAGTACAAGGATTGAAGATCGATTCATGTATTCTATCATCTCCATGTGTTGTTCATCTTTAAGGATGAACTAATCACCCATTAATCTAGGAGTTGGGAGGTAACTTGTATCGAATCTATGCTTTAATTATATTTTTATTTATTCAATTCTTGTTTATTGTGGTATTTATCAATCCCTCTATTATTTCACTTGGAACAAATGAATGTAATCGTGAATAATAAAGGCCTAGAGGTGCGGATAACTGCATGATCAATATACATATGTCGTACACTGGCTCACCATCACAAATAATTGAACCTATCGATGCACGAGAGTGATAAGTTAGGGCCAGGTTCCATATATGACCTAAGTGACAGTTAGATCATATGTTCTTGTGCCTAGGATATAGAATGGATGAATTATTTGAAGATGGAGACTAAACGGTAATTCAACAGGCTATATCTATATTTTGTGAACGAACCCAAGAGATTGAATGATATTTTATTAAAATAAGCCATAGAGGAGATACAAGTGAAACCATAATCCTAGATTTTCCTCCATCATACGATCTTCATAATCTATGATTGCTGCCAATTAGTTAACATTATAATAATAATTAGTTTAGAATAAAATCAATATAAAAAACCCCATTAGGTTAATAATTTGTTGCCGATAATCGTACTATATGTGATCTTCTTGTCTCTGTGGTTCGACCCTTGCTTCCCAAAACTATTCTACAATAGTCTTGTCCACTTGCAAGAAAATAATTAAAATAAGACATCGATCAATTATCAAGGTCTTTCTGATTCTTTTCAAGATTATTTATATTTTGATTTAGTTCTACTAACTTTGGATTCAAAGATCTACGACCGTGCATAAAATAAATAAAGCAAATAAAACAAATAACAACTATCTACTAAAAATAAATAAAATCTTTTTGTATTTTTATTTCTATAAAAATTGAATTTAAAACTACGCTACCAACAAACTAAGTATGTAAACTAACTTGTCCCCGGCAACGGCGCCAAAAACTTGATTGATGTCTTATTTTAATTATTTTCCTTGCAAGTGGATAAGACTATTGTAGAATAGCTTGAGAAGCAAGGGTCGAACCACAGAGACAAGAAGATCACAAATAGCACGATTATCGGTAGCAAATTATTAAACTACGGGGGTTTTTATATTGATTTTATCTAAACTAATTATTATACTAAAGTTAACTAAATTATCAGCAATTACAGATTATGAAGATCTTATGATAGAGGAAAATCTAGGATTAGGGTTTCACTTATATCTCCTCTATAGCTTATATTGATAAAGTATCATTCAATTTCTTGGGTTCGTTCACAAAATATAGATATAGCCTGTCGAATTACCGTTCAGTCTCCATCTCCAAATAATTCGTCCATTCTATATCCTAGGCACAAGAACATATGAATCCTAACTGTCACTTAGGTCATATATGGAACTTGTCCCTAACTTATCACTCTCGTGCATCGATAGGCTCAATTTATCATAATGGTGAGCCTGTGTACGACATATGCACATTGATCATGCAGTTATCCGCACCTCTAGGCCTTTATTATTCACAATTACATTCATTTGTTCAAAGTTAAATAATAAAGGGATTGATAATCACCACAATCAACAAGAATTGAATGAATAAAAAATAGATTAAAGCATAGATTCGATACAAGTTACCTCCCAACTCCTAGATTAATGGATGTTTAGTTCATCCTCGAAGATGAATAGCACATGGAGATGATTGAATACATGGATCGATCTTCAAAACTATAATTACAACAACTAAACTATGTTATACACGCTAAATCCTATGCTAAAGTTATATAAAACTACTTCTTGGCCGTCTTTAAGCTCTGGCTACTGTCCTTTATTTATACCATGGAGTTGTAGGGGGTTTAGGAGTTTTAGTCTGACTTGAAAACCTCCGTAAGTCGGTTCTGGCCACCTTGCGGCCGCAAGGTCATCACCCCTTACGTTCGCAAGGGTCTTCATTTCCGGGGTTGACTTACTGTCTACCTTGCGAAGGCAAGGTCAAAATGCCTTGCGGCCGCAAGGTACTCAGAATGTCCCTTTGCCATTTTTTTTCTTCAATTTTACACTTTGGCCCCTTCCTTGAAATCTTCACCAAAAAGCCTTATAAATCATATAATTTCACCTAAATCCCCGAAACTCATAAAACACTTAAAAACACATATCAGTAGCCAAAAGCCTCGTGGAATCGCTCAATTTAAGTCATAAAAGTACTCGATATCGACGTATAAAATACATCGATCAGTTCTCCACCCAACTACTCTAAACTCCGTGCCTTTGGGTGTCTTTGCTACCCTTGGCTCCTCCCTTACTTTGCTTACAAACTCGCTACTCATTCCACTCCCTATGTCTTCCTCGGTTACTCGCTCACTCAGAATGCCTATCTCTGGTATGATCCGAGCACCACCAAGTTGTTCATTTCACGTCATGTCAGGTTTGTCGAATCTGTCTTCCCCATGTCCACATCAACCACTCATCCTGTTCGCACGGATACCTACACTTGTGTCTCCTGGTTCCCACCACATGAACTGCTCTCGGATTCATGCACACCATATGCTGCCCACTCCAGTAACTCTCCGTCTGTGGCTTCTAGCACTAATCAGAATGTGGTTGATCTCAGCTCGCCCCTACACCACCTTTCTTCTCCAACTCCTATGACCGAGGATACCATTGTGCCCGCTGCTCACCCTTCCTCGTCCCCCAGCTCCATGCCCGCGGACAACACTTAGCCTCCTACTCTGCCCTCCTTGGCACCCTGTACCATGACCGAGGATAGCCATGTGCCTACTGGTCCTGTGCCAGGGCCAGTCCTAACATTTTGAGAGCCCTGTCTAAAATTTAAAACTATACCCTAAAATTAATAAAAGATAATTACGAAAAATTAAAATAGAGTACATATGTTGTAATTTTATATAATAAAACTTGTTTCGTTACAAACGAAGTACCAAAATCACTAAACTCTCAAACAGCTATTGAATTATTTGAAAAGTATCGTTCTTCTAACATTCTTAGAAGCAAAATCTTCAAGTATCTATGAAATGAACGAAATAACCTGGTTAACAAGCTTATCAATTCTTCCGAATTCCTCTTCCCAATTCCCAATTCCCAATTAAAATTATTTTACATGCCGTGGAAACACCTTCACGGCGATCAATCACAGACTCGCAGCATCAGACATACACCAACATATAATATTCATTATTCAACATTACGAGTTTACTACATTAGCAGATTAGCTAATAGCTATTTAGCCTATTTTCTAACCTCTTCCAGGCTCCAGTAACTACCAATAAAAAAAAGGTTATTAATTGAATAATTGGCCATTGGCCAAATTGAGGTATCACCGATTCACCGTATCAGAGATTCAAACATACATTAAATTTTTTTTTCTTTTTTTTTTAAAGGTTGGAGGGGACATAGACCATACCCCAACCCTTAATTTATTTATTTATTATTTTTAATGCCTTGAAAGGCTACAATTATATATATATGATGCCTTTGGTATGGCTTGAACAATTGGTGCCTGGGAGGCTTTGAACACCGACCTCTTGAGAGTAGTTAAGTCCTGTGGTGCCTCCGGTAGGCTTGAATACTCAACCTCCGTTAAGATAAGTGAGTAGCTAAATGGGGCCTTGGATAAGACTTTAACAACAACGATGCCTCAAGAGGCTTGAACACCCGACCTCTACCGAGAGTTGTAAAGTCCGTGGTGTCTCTAGTGAGACTCGAACACCCAACCTCTCCGTTAGGAGAAGTGAGCAGTACCAGTTGAGCTAGAGCTCGTTGGTCAAACATACATTAATTCATTAAACCTTGGTTTCACCATTGATTCACTAAACCTTGGTTTTCAATATATCAACCACTTAAATTTTAAATCATTGTAATTCTGTAAAGTATACAAAGATGTCAAAGAGGGGGAAAGAAAGTTTAAGAAACAGAGAGATTCTGAATTTGTGATTACCTGAATGAAGTACAATACTAAACAACGAAAGAAATCTACGAATCTGCAATCTTCGCTGCACGCCAACCCCATAAAATTGCGAATTGCAAAATTGTGATTCTCCTACTCTGTGGTTATTGTACGAACTAGAATGGAACTGTGAATTGCAAAATTGCGAGTCTCCTAGTCTCTGGCAAAAAAAATCGGGAACAAAATGGGAAAAAACTTTCGATCGGACTGAAATAGAAGATTGAGATTTTTTTCCTTTGATTTTCAAATAACAAAAGAACACTTAGGGCTAAGAAGAAGACGTAAGGCTAAGGCAGTAAGGATACTAGGGCTAAAAAGGTTAATTGTCATTGATTTAATCAATTCACGAATCAATCAAGGGATGAAGCACGAAAATCGATTCGTCGTTCTCGCATTGTGTCGTTGTTATGGCCATTGGCCGAGAGAAAGAGAGAGGAGAGTTGTTCAGTTTGCTGTTGTCGTTTCCCCTTCCCAGTTAATAATGAATATACGGTATTAACTATTACGGTAGTCAGTATACTAGCACTACCAGGGCTGAAAAAAATCGGGCCCTCAAAATTTTGAGGCCTCCTGCCGCACACCTCGCACTGCTAGGGCCGGCCTGCCCCGTGCCCCTCCGCCTGCTCGTCTGCTGCATCTGTTCTTGTGCCCACTGACCATGGTCTTGTGCCCGCTAGCACCTCCTTCATGGTTACCCACTCCAAGAACAATATCTTCAAACCTCAAGTCAAAATGAGTCTCTCGGCTCAACTGGCAGCGGATAGGGAACCAACATGTGTCATTCAAGCTCTCAAAGATGTCAAATGGCGTAGGCCATGTCTGAGGAGTTTGATGCTTTAACTCACAATGGTACGTGGGTTCTAGTTCCATCGGTAGATGCTCGTAATATTGTTGGCTGTAAATGGGTCTTCCGCATAAAACGAAACCCTGGCGGCACTATTGATTGTTACAAAGCTCGTCTTATGGCCAAGGGGTTCTACCAGCGACCAGAGTGAACTATCACGAGACCTTCAGCCCGGTGGTTAAACCAACCACTTTCGTCTTGTTCTCTTGCTGGCCGTATGTCGAGGATGAGATCTTCGGTAATTGGATGTGAACAATGCCTTTCTTCAAGGCAATCTGTCCGAGGAGTGTTTATGGCTCAACCACCTGGCTTCCTTGACAAGGACAACCCTCAGCATGTCTGTCAACTTCACAAGGTTATCTATGGTCTCAAGCAGGCTCCCCGAGCATGGTACAATGAACTGCGTTAGTTTCTCCTTGCCTCCGGGTTCAAAAATTATGTGGCCGACGCTTCATTGTTCATTCTTCATACAGGGATCACCACCATCTATCTTCTAGTATATGTGGATGACATCATCATCACTGAAAACCAGTCTGTTGTAGTCCAGACCTTCATCTCCTTACTCACTACTTGCTTCTCCCTCAAAGACCTTGGATAACTTCATTATTTTCTTGGTGTTGAGGTTATCAAGCGACCAAGTGGTCTCCTGCTCTCACAGTGTGGGTACATTGCTGATCTTCTTGCTCGCATGGGCGTGACAGATGCTCGCCCGATTGCTACTCCACTCCCCACTTTGCCAAACTTAACCCTTCCCTTGCACAGCCTCACTGATCCGATGCAATTTCGGCTATGATTAGAGTCTTGATCTGTCTCTTACTTGCCCAGATGTTACCTATGCCGTCAACAAACTCTCTCAGTTCATGCATAGGCCGACTACCGAGCATTGGAATGCTGCCAAGCGTGTTCTTCGGTACCTCTGTGGGTCTATTAATCATGACATTTTACTTCATCGCCAGTCCCCCCAAGCCCTCCATGCTTTCACTGATGCTGATTGGGTGGGCAACAAAGATGACTACACCTCCACAAGTGCCTATATTGTCTACCTAGGTAGCAACCCGATCTCGTGAAGCTCCAAGAAACAATACACTGTTGCTCGCTCTTCAACTGAAGCTGAATGCCGGGTTGTTGCTGCCACCGCTGCTGAAGTCCGCTACATTGTGTCTCTGCTTGGCGAGTTCGGTATCACCTCCTCCATTCAGCCCGTCATTTATTGTGACAATGTCGGTGCCACTACATGTGGCCCTGGACTTTCATTTCATCTGACAACAAGTTCAAGATGGGCTTATGCGGGTTTGCCATGTCTCGGCTGATTAGTTAGCCGATGCACTGACCAAGCCTTTTGCTCGTCAACGGTTTCATTAATTACTTCACAAGATTGGACTCGCCTCTCAACCGTCCATCTTGCGGGAGCATGTTAGAGCATTATATATTTATTATTCTTGTTTATTTGTAATTATTAGTTTTGGTAATTAGCTTATTTTTTTTTTCTTGTTACCTTCCTTGTATAAGAGTCTTGTACCCTACTCTAAGTGTAACCATAATTGTAACTCTCCCTATAAATAAATGATTTAATTAATGAAAAGATATGTTATTATTCCTAAACTTTATTTATTTCTATATGCACTTCATAAACTTTCCTAAACCACATTTTGTCTCAATAACTCGTCATAACTAGCTACTCATATGAAAACAAAATTGTAAATCCATTGACAAAATTATAATTACGCGTAAAATTGTTGATTTAGTTAGATTTTTCAATTATTAGTTAGATTTTTCAGTAATTTTTCATTCACCCAATCAATAATTTATCTATTTCTTTTTTTTCTCTTTTTTTGTGGAGGGGGAAGATGAGAATTCTAGCTTCTTTATGCACATAATGCAGTTACTTCACAATGATTTGAATTTAAAAAATGTTAGGTTTACAACTAGTGTTACTATTAAGCATTGGTGAAGTTGTAATATATTTTGAGAAAAACAACTTCACCCTTCTCAGGTTTGATGGTAACAATACTGATAGAAGTTAATAGCAAACCTAGCACACTATTGCCTTTTTTAATGAGTATTTTTTAAGTTAATCGAATATACCACTCCCTCAGACTCAGTTACGCGTTGTAAGTTGTAACACAGAAGAATGTGCAAAGCACATGCCATTTGGCATTTGATTCCCCTTCGTTTAAGACTAAAAGGCCCTCTCTCTTTTTACAGTTATAAAATCAAACCACACTAAAAATCTACATTGTGTTTGGATGTAGCAGGCTGTAGAAAATATACGGGGGTTTTCCTCCTGCATCACAACTCAACTGTAGAAAATGGTGATCGGAGGAGAATTAACTAGCTTTCAGCTTGGCATGATCACAGTTAACCAAACAGATCTATTTCAAAATACAAGAACATGTCTCACTGCTTATAACTCAAAAAAGTCGATCTTTGTATCATCCTATAACTGTTAATCTACACAAACTGCAAATAGGTATGTATAATATACAATATGAACGGGTATAAGGTCAACTCTCCATGAAATGCACAAGCTCTTCACATGAATAATAAACCAACTCACTTTTCAAAAGAGTTTTGGGCAGATGCAGCAACAGCAAGTTTGGTATACTTCCGGTGCCGCCTCTCTCTCGCATAAAGTACCCAGAAAATCAAAGAAAGCATTACTGCCGCCGAGACCATAGCCAAACCAATGTAGATCCACTTGCTGTATAGTCTCAAATCTGGACAATGTTCTTTGTGTATTCCAGTAAATGTATAACGAACAAAGCTGCAATCGAGCAACCCAACAAGGAATGGGGTATACTGACGCAGCCCGTTGCTCACATTGACTGCAACTGTCATCTGGTCATACATGCTTGGAGTTAAACGGCCCACAGTTGTGCATGTATTATTTCCTGAAACTTGACAAACATAACTCTTCCAGACCTGGAATACCAACGTTAGAGAGGTTTAGTTATTCACCTGAATAACTACAAGTCACCTTTGAGTTTGTTAAACGTAAAATTTTATAAAGAATTACCTGTGTTGCATTGCTGAGGTCCACCTCGCCAGTCGCACATGCTTTATCTGTCTTGTCCACATTCAATGGATTACAGAGGGTAGGAACCAACGGACCAGATTGGTTGTAGAAGAGAATTCTAGCAAAGGGTGGGGGATTAACATTGGACACATTGGTGATGATTAGGTTTACCATCTCAACCAATTGGAAGGTGACATCTTTGCTCTGAGACAAGGTTGCTTGTGCAGTTGCATTGTCGACACAGGGAAGTATGTCATCTAATGCAGTATGAGCTGTAGGGTTTTGAACCCATTCATCCATTGCAACACACGTGTCTCCCATAACACTTCAAGGAAAAGAATATGTTAGATTCAGTAAAACAGAAGCCCTTATCAATGCAATTTCTTAACTTGAGAACAAAATGCAATTGGATACAAAAAGGACATACTTGTGAAGCGCGAGGAAAATGCCACACAGGATAAATGTGACAGTAACAAGAATCCACCCTATGATCACCAGGCTGTAAACATGAACGAAAAAGTCATAACAATGAAAGAGAAAACTATAGTGTCGGGTCCAAGATTTTGGATCTGAGGAGGCAGATTTAGAACCGTCAACAACAAAAGAAAGTAAAAAAATACGTTATGTATTTAAAGTTTTGACACATTGAAATTAAAGTATATATCTTTTAACATAATAAAGTGATTAACAATAAAATAATATTTACGACAAAAGGTATTCTTCAAGGTTGCATAGGGGGAAATATCACTCTTTTTTATTTTTATTTTTTGTTGTGTGGGGTAGGGGGTGGTTGGGTAGCGAAATATAAAATCTCCGGAGGAGGGAAGGGGAGGATTTGAATATTTCTGAATTCAGAGTATTAGATGTAAGCCCCAGTCACTCACATGTAAACAAGAAACTGCAAGCCGAGGAGAGAGAATACTGCACAAAACACTAACGTGAGCACAATCAGAGTAAATTAGAAAACTTGTGGAAAAAGAAGATCTATATATGCTCACAAAAACCAAGAAGGGCCACGAGGAGCATTATAGCTGCCAAAATAATAAGCGCCAGCCTCCTGCAGGCAATCAATTACAAATAAATCTCTAATAGCTTATCACCATTATAAGGGAAAATAAAGAAAAAATACTTACACAATATCCAAAGCGTGTTGTATGTTATTTGAATTCTTCCTGGTCTCATGTTCTAGAGTCTTCGCAGAAGCACTGATCATTTTATCAACTTTGTCAATGTTATTTTGGATATCTGGAGGTAGAAAAACTTGATTCACTCGCACACCCTTTGCTGCAGCAAGATAATCTGATACATTATTGAGATTTTCAACCGTGTTGTCTGCTTGCTTCACAACATAATGCAATGTATCTTTTGTACTACTGTGAAACCTTCCTTGCCCAGTGTACAGAACCACACATCCTATGCTGAAACACAAGATAGACCAACACGGAAGTACGAACTAGTTAGCGTCCAATGGATGGGAATAACAGAGAGTTAAGAGAAAAGTGGGCCTTACATTGCAGCAATAGTGAAGAGTGAGAGAAATATAAGGGAAAGTGCGTAAGCAGTTTGAGAGTAGCCATAAGGCTGTCTACGACAGCAGCAAAAGCAGCAACAAAGAAGCAGCAAGGACAAGCCAAATCCCACAAACCAAACTGCGGCAATGGCAAACAGCGGTGCAGCAGTAAAACACACAGACTGCATAAAAATCAAACTTAAGATAGCTAAAAATTCCTTCATCGGGCCACTTAAACTGACATACATGAGAACAATCCCGGAACTAGAACAAAACACAATTTTACAAGAATGTCATTGACATCTGCAGTATATGTATATATATAACAATCCCAAATCGGTGTGATAAACCTAACAGCCCGATGTAAGAGACATGGATCAGCATTGAAACTAGTTACAGTTGTAATTAACAACTCGTTTTAGCCCTAAATTGAGAGGGACGGCGTCCACAACCTAATCAAGGGTTCAGAATATTCAAAACACGAATAAATTTCAATCCAAATTCAGAACAAACAATTACAACAGAAATTGCATGATCAAGGAAAACGGGGATTATAATAAATATAACAGAAACCCCCCCCCCCAAAAAAAAAAGCGAAAATGTAGTAAAAAATAGTAAGGAGGGTTTAAAGAGTCTTACAGAGATGTAATGTTCTTGACTAATATTCCAACCACCAGTATAATACTTAAAATCATTTTTGGGATCTTTCCTTCGCGTTCTCTCCTCTGCCAAAATCAGCGATGAGTTATCCCCATTGCTCCCCTCAAGAACAGACCTCCCGGTTCTCCATGAAACGACACCGTCGCCAACCGCACCTAAAATGACACTCAAAAACACACCAACAAAATCAAGTCTTGCGTAAAAATGAGGGAAAGCCAATTTATTTGGGTATGATGAACCTAAAGATAAAACAGGTATGTAAATGGGAACCTGGATTGGGCCTTGATTGTGGGAAATGGACCTGAGAAGCCCCATCAGAGAAGCTTGAAAATAGAAGGAATAAGACTAGTAGTAGGAGCAGAAAGCAAAGTGATTTTCCACAAGCCATAATTTCTAAACTGTATCCACTTTAATTCAATATAAGAGTTTCTTCTAGAGAGAGAGAGAGGGTGGTCGGTCTGGAACAGGAGTGGAGGGACACATGTAGAACTAGGAGTATAATTTATGGAAGAATACGCGTAGATATGGCCGCGCGCAAAGATGCGTATTTGTTGGGCCGACTTTTGGTTTGTCATGGAGTCGCGGTGGGAGGGGGTATCTAGGGGTGTTATTTTACGATAGTCCCCGAGTTTTTGAGTAACGGCTACCTTTTGAAAAGGCAAAACACACCTTACCCAACTTTTTTAATTTTTTCAATTTGGTCCTCGAAAGTTTGAAATTGTTATTTGAGTCATCCAATTTTAGTTATGTGACAAGCGATCCCATTTTTTAATGGACGTTAGATTTAGACGTTAAGTTTGAGTCAAATCCATATTTTACCCCTAAAACTCAATTTGTGTGATTTTAAAAACTCAAAGGGGTCCAGTAGAAAAAAGAAATTGCATATGTCCTCGGTATAAAGAATAGGGGTCAAAATGTATATATACTCTATCTTCATATTCAACACCTAAACATGTTGCAAGTATATACAACATAGAATCTGGTTGCACCCAACCATAAGAGAAGAAAGAATAACTAAGAAAAAACAATGCCACTATGAGAGAGAATCATGATTTACTAATCAAGACCCAAAAAAATTATTAATTCTTTTCGGAACAGATGGAATAATAAATTTAAAAAATTATGAAGCGAGAAGCTAGAAGAAAAAATTATTAATTCTGCCGGTTGTTTACTAAGATTTTTTTTAAAGAAATCAACAAACCAATGAATTTTCTTAGCGTACATAGGATGGAAAAGACTGATTTTCTCTCCCTCTTATTTTCTTTGGCAACTTCATATGTTTTAATTTGTCTTCCAAACTCCATCATCAAAATCTTCTTTATAATCAAGGGGCAGAGAATACTCCAAATTTTTGACTGGTTCTTCTAGATTGTTTGGCAGTAACAGGTAAGAAGGCATCAACCACCGGTAAATTAAAAAAAAAACTCCTTCAAAAATTATAGATCTACCCAGCGGGAGGATGGATCTGGAAGACGAATCGACGGCACTGGAAACGTACTCAAAGGCGTAAGCTAGGAAGGAGTCGCCGGCCAAGACGACCACATCTTCGCCGTAGACAGAGTTAGCCTTGTCAAACATGTAAGCTTTGAATCGAAAGTGGGTTAAGTCTGTTAGAAGCAGGAGGACAGTGATGTATTTGATGTCGAAGAAGAAGAAGTTGAAGCCGGGCCTAGGTGAGGAGAGTCCGAATCTAGAGGTGGTTTTGACAAGATCTGGGTTGGGGTAGAGATGAAGATTCACTGGAGAAGAGAGAAAGACGGAGGGAGAAATCGGGGAAGAAGAAGCAGGGGCGGCGATTATGGTGGATGATGGTGGAGCTGGGTTCTGGCGCTGTAGAAGAGAAGTTGGTCGGAGTTGAGCTCGCTTCTGCTGTGAGACGTAAGAGGGAGATCATGAAACCCTTTTCCCTCGTTTGTCTGAGACCGAGAGTAAACGTGTGTGAATAAGAGAGAGAAAGAAAGAGAGTGTGTGTGTGTGTGTGTGCGTGCGTGCGTTTGATTTGGTGAAAGTAATGGGTGGTGTTGTGTTCATGGCAAATGTTGTGGGAAGATGAAGATGAACTCAGATGTGTAACCAAACTTTTATTATTTACAATTGGACTCTTTTTTATTATAATTGGAGTGGCGTTATACCCCCAATCCTATGAGTAAACCCCCAAAAAATGATAACTTCCTATTTTATCCTCATTTCTATAAGCATACCTTCTCCCCATTCCTTCCCCCCTTTATGCGATAACATTCCTCTTCCCCCTTCTTCTTCTTCCATCCGAGCCACCACCCTCACTGCCTCATCGTTTTCCCTCCCCCTTCCATCCCTCATATCTCTTCCTTCTTCCCTCTCACTCATCCATCTATGCGCTACCTCCCCCTCCCCATTTTCTTATCCCGTCTCCTCCCTATGTGCGCTACTTTCCAATACTCCCTTTCTTTTTTCTCTAATTTCTTTCATCATTCTCTTCCTTCCATAACCATTCCTAGACTTCATTGATAAATCAAATCTAGAGAAATTTTTTTTCCCCCCGAATGTTTGGATTTTCCTCCATTTTCTTCTCAATCTTCCCCTCAATTATACGAGTAAAATAGCAACAAAAAAAATTGATTTACATTGTTCGATCATGGATGGCCAAACAATATAGTGTTATTCGACTAGTCCTAGCCGAACAACATTAAGTTGTTCGGCCATCCATGACTGAACAGTGTAAATCAATTAAAAAAAAATTACCCAAGGTTGTTCGACTAGCCCTGAGCGAATAACACTATGTTGTTCGGACAACCATGTAGAACATTTGTAGTTTTTTTGTTTTTTTATTGGAGATGAGAGATGGAAGAAGGAACAAAGATGGAGAACGGTGTGGCAATAGGGGTGGTGGGTGGGTGAGTGGAAGGGATGGAGAATAGAAAGAGAGACAGGAATGGAGGAGAGGGAAGGAAGGGGAGAACGATAGCAGTAGGGAGGGAGAAAGAAGGGGAAGCAGGAATGGAGGATATGGAAGCAGAAATGGAGGAGAGGGAAGCAGTAATGGAAAACGGTAACAGTGGGGGCGGGGTGGTGGCCGGGTCGAAATTTAGAAGAAGACGAAGGGGGAGGGGTAATGTTATCGCATAAAGAAGGGGAAGGAAAAAGGAGTGGGTATACTTATAGAAGGGAGGATAAAATAGGAAGTTAGCTTTTTTTTTGGGGGGGGGGTCTACTCATAGGATTAGGGGGTTTATATAGTGTCACTCTTATAATTGTTCCTCCATTTTGTTTGTGTTTTCACTTCTATTATTTACAGTTGGACCCCTTTTTTAATATAATTGTTCCTCCCTTTTGTTTGTGTTTTCAGTTGGACCCCTTTGAATTTCTAATAGGCTTAAATCGCAATTTAATCACTCTACTTTGATGAATTATTCATTAAGCTCACTTTACTTATTTTTTTCTCACTTTAATCACTATACTACGATAAAATATCACGTTCATCACTCAGTTAAGATATTTGGATGATAAGTTTAAAACTTTTACAAAAACCCAAAAATACCCTCGTTTGCACGTGCTCTGGTAACCGTCAACATATCTCCACCTCTACTAAAGCTCTTTGTCCTCAGAAAACTCCATTAATGGAAGTACCCTCTCTTATGACAACCATTCTATTTATTTGGGAATCGAATCCAACAACTAAAGACACACCCCATCCATTCTAGAATAACTGTCCATCAAAATAAAATAAAATAAATCACTTTAATTCAATACCCAGATGGAAAATAAACATTCCTTTCAATTTCCAGATCAAAAATCACCAAGAAGTTCAAAAAAAGTCTATTGCAAAGTCAATATATGAACAAAAGAAATTACATAAAAGGTAACATTACGTTACACAAACCCACATGCTAGAATTCTCAAAATTGAGGTGTGTTTGCTCCAAGATCAAGAAAAAAGGGAACTAGTTATACCATGAAAGACAAAGCAGAGGCGAAGATTGAAACCAAAGATCACCACAGCAGCAAAAAAGGAATAGCAACAAAACCACATATCGACAAAATCAATCCCCTCCTAAAACCATCAACACCCAAAATTTTGATTCCACCAAATCACCTATCAATAGCAACATCTCTCTACTATTTACAACCTCTTTCTCTATATCTCTCCAATTCATCTATAATGGAGTCGTTTGGCATGTTGAGATCTGCAATTTTCATGGTCTTATGGCGATGGCGTTGGCTCCGATGGATACACAGAAGACGACGAGAGACTGAATTTTTGGAGATAAGCAGCAGAAGACGAATTGGTTGAGTCTTATGTTGAGGGCGACTTTGGGGTAGTTGATTTGTTAAGGCTTTGGAGAAACGACAATGGCGGCGAAGGGGTGGTGTCGATGAGTTGGCATGGATTTAGAGAATCGGTCTCGTTGTTTACTTGAGTTTGATTACAGGGGCTTTTCTTTTCTATTGAAGATGAAGACAAGTCTCTCTATTTAATATTTTATTAAAAAAAGGAAAGAGAATGAAAATTGAGTTTGTATATTTTTCTCTCATGTGAGGGTGTTTTAGTCTTTTGGATAATTTTGGTCCAACATGATGGATGGAAATTGTTTGAGTGAGCTTATTGATAATACAATACAAGTGTAGTGACTAAAATGAGAAAAAAAATAGAGTGAGCTTAATGAATAATTTATCAAAGTAAGGTGATAAAATTGCGATTTAAGCTTTTCTAATATTATAAAGTTTTAGTATTTACATAGGTAAAAAAGATATTTAATTTAAATTTAACGTAATGGGCTAACGATATCCAAAAAATTGATTCGCTTGCATCATAACTAAAGTTAAATGACTCAAATAACAATTTCAAATTTTTGATGACTGAATTGAAGAAAGTAACAAAGTTGAGTGTTCCATTTGTGTATTTTATTTTTTGAAAATGTCTCTCTCTCTCTCTCTAGTTTTAGAGTTTTAGAGTTAGTGTTTGGTGGGACTTGGACTTGGACTTGGACTTGGTTCTATAACAGTCCAAAAGTTATGGGAATGTGCTTGGTTATGGCATTTAATTGACGCCAACAATATTAGGGTCGTAGTCCAAACTGAGCAACACTCTTTCAGTTGTCCACACTTGAATCTTGATAGTTGATAGTTGATACTCCCAACTGTAAGTTAATATAATTCGGTTTTATGGTTTTCATAAATACAGTAGATGCCGAGACTCGAGATTAAGTAAGTTTTTAAAAAGGGTTAATTGTACCATTGGTCCCTTAACTTTTGGTCATTTTCATTATTAGTCCCTTAACAATTTTTTTGTTAAAATTGAGTTCTAAAAGTTTCAAATTTTTACAGCCTCGGTCCTTTTGGTGGACACCGTTAAACAAATATCATTAAGCTGCACATGTAAGGATTAAAATGAAATTTTCTCAAACCTAAATTATATCATAATTTGCAATTGAGTCCCTAGTGTTCTAAAAAGGACAACAAGGCCTTCTTCCCCAAATTCATTTACATTTCATTGAAACCAAACAAATTAGCAAACCGAAAATATCAGGATTATAAATGGAGTTTGACTCTTTCTACTAATTGATCTGAATTAAGGAGTTGTAAGTTATATAGTGCACTCTATTTTCGAATTTTGTTTGATTACCAAGCCAGAGCCTATGGGTAACAAATTACTGGGCGGCCCACAGCCGAGAAGCTGATTCGAGCTGTGCAGGAATATTCAAGGCATAATCTGCGATCAAAAGATACTAATTGGATTAGAATTTCAAATGGAACACCCAGAATCATTTCATAACTAACATTCTCGGATAATGACAACCCAGAAAATGATAATAGCGAAATCCGCGAAAAATTGGTGTTCGATTCATGCAATTACCTGAAGACATGAGGGTCGGTTCATGGCTGGCTATTCCTCAAACTTTGGAGTAAAATGGTGTGAAGAAACCTTCATTATAACGCGCTTTTGAGGAACGAACACCGACAATGAAAATGCGACGATTATAGCCATTCAGCATTTCAGCTTATCGCGGGACCCAGCTTCCAAATTTCAGTCGATCTGGCTAAGTTCAGTTGCAACTTGCAAGTTATCATAGACACACGAACGGATGGTGAGCTTTATAAGTCTTCCCCATCAATTGCATCCAGAGTTATGTACAACTTACAAGATCCATCTGGACCAAATTCATTTAAACCTGGGTATTTTCGGATTGCTAACTTGTTTGGATTTTGTTTGATTTCAATGAGATGTAAATGAATCTGGGAAGAAGGCCTTGTTATTTTTCAAACTATAGGGAGTCAATTGCAAATTATGATATAATTTAGGTTTAAGAAAATTTCATTTTAACCTTTACATGTGCAACCTAATACGGAGTAATATTTTTCTAACGTTATCCATCAAAACGATCGAGGCTGTAAAAATTTGAAACTTTTAGAACCCAATTTTAACAAAAAATTGTTAAAGGATTAATACTAAGAATAACTCAAAGTCAAAGAACCAATGATGCTATTAATTAACCCATACAAAACCCCAGAAAATAAATTGATTCTTTTTAAAAATACCAGTGATTGTTGAGCAATTTTCAATTTAAAAAGAGTACCTAAATGATGAAGGTGACACTCGAAATATCCTTGATGGCTTTATTGGTTTACTTGAAGTTGGTAATTGGTAACATAAGAAGAGTAGAAACTTAGTTTTGACTCCTTCCACTTCCTCCAAATTCATTTCTCAATCAATTAGGAGTTTTTATTTTCTTATGGATTACTTTTTGGTTTTTAGAGGGGAAGAACTCTTAGCGTTTGGGGGAGGCCAATGTTTTCTCTCAAGCTCATTAATTGAGATTTGATAATTGGAGAAATTGGTAGTTCCCCTCTCCCAAAGATTTAATCCCTCCAGTCCAGTGTTTTTTTTATCAACTGCTACAGCTTCGATGAATTTAAAAATCATGATTGTGCGCAACGGAGATCGACCTGTCCGGTCAGGTCGAGGGGGGCAGCACCCCTTCGTGGGGGTTCGGGGGCAACGCCCCCAAAAAATAAACGATTTTTTGATTCATGAAATACAAAACTATAATAGATATATGATGTGTTGAAGGATTTTTTGGTATGGACGAAGGCGAAGGAGGAAGAAGATGGCTTACAACGGAGGAGATGGAAGAAGAAGGTGGAAGACATGGTCTGGTTCATTATGTTTTTGTATCGCAGTGCAATTAGACTAGGAAATTAAACTATTGAATCGTGGTGTAAACATTAATATAATAAAATTGATGAATCGCAATGCAAACATTGATGTATCGCAATGTAATTAGATAAGGAAATTAAACTATTGAACCGTAGTGCAAAAATTAATACAATAAAATTGATGAGTCGCGGTTCACTAAGTAAGTGACATCCGTAGCGCTTATTCGATTCTTTAAGGGTATCGTAGTCATTTTTTCCCCAAAAGTGAATTTCAGTTGAAAAAAAAAACTGGACTAGAGGGGTTATAAACTTGGAATAATTGCGAGTCGATCGCCTTTTGTGAAATTATAACCGCTTCACTCCCCTATTTTTTTTATTCAATCGCTCAAGTCTATTTTAATAAAATTGTTCCTAAAATATTCATTTTCGTCTTCAATGAGATAGGAAGCGGTAGAGCAACCTAGTTTCTTTCTTCCTCCTTCATTCATTTCTCCGTTTGAGCTACCTGCTTTTCTCGAAAGATCGTACTTTCTTTCTCTGCCGGAAGCGAACCCATTCTGGGTTCAAGAAAGGGAAGACTAATAAATAGGATTTGAGCTACAGAGATAAGGAAATGAGATGGAGATCTTAATCTCTTTCATGGCGGATTGATTTGATCATCTAACAATTTCTTTTGAAATAGAATGCTTTAGAGCCCCACAAAAAAACACACTAATTGTCGTTCGATGTGTGTGTGAAATTGTATGAGACAAAAGGGGTGGGATCGAGATCGAGATCAAGATCAAGATCAGGTTGTGTGAAATTGTGTGTGTGTGTGTGTGTGAAATTGTTGCGTATTAGGCTTTGATTGTTGCATCGTTGGCTTCGATGTTGCGTCGTTGGCTTCATGATATATACAAAGTCATTCTAATCTCAATAAACCCAGGTTACGTTGCCCAAAATAAACAAAGCCCAATGTTTCTTCTTCAAACTTCCTCCATGAAGAATACGTCTAGCTATATAAACTTTCCTTTCCGTTTTCTTTGTTTCTTTATTACAGAAACAAATGTGAGCATCTAACAATTGCTTTTGAAATGGAATGCTTTAGAGCTCCACAAAAAAAAAAAAAAGAAGCATTGATTGTTGTTCGATACGTGTGTGTGAAATTGTATGAGATAGAGGGGGCGGGATCGAGATCAAAATCAGGTTGTGTGAAATTGTTGCATCGTAGGCTTCAATTGTTGTGTCGTTGGCTTTGATTGTTGCGTCGTTGACTTCGATTGTTGTCTCGTTGACTTCGATTGTTGTCTCGTTGACTTCGATTGTTCTATTATGACTTGAAAGATGAGCGTAAAATATGATAATATGAATTAAAATTGTAGGAATGTAGTAATCACAGTATATGTAGGACTCCTAAAGTCGATCAAATATGAATTATCGCTATAGAATCAAATTTCATGATATATATCAAGTCATTCTAATCTCAACAAACCCAGTTTGCGTTGCCTCAAATAAAAGACGCTCAATGTTTTGAGGGATGCCCAAATCTGGGCAGTGGCTTTTACATTTCGACGTCGAAAATTTTGAGCAATGCCCACTGTTTTTCATTGCGATGCCCAAATTTGGGTTGTAGCTTTTCCATGCGTCTTTCCTTCATTTAGGGTATCTTCGTCATTTTCCCTTCAAAAGTGTATTTTGGTAGTTTAAAACAAATATAGTAGACTTTTGCGGTTATATTTTGGTAAAATTGCGGTCCGGTCCAATTTTTAAAGTTTATAACCCCTCTAGTCTAGTGTTTTTTTTTCAATCGGAAAAAGACACTTTTGATAGCGAAATGACTGCGATACCCTTAATGAGCCTGAGGTGTGCTACGTTTTTGTATCGCGGTTCAAAAATATCAAATTAAATTTATAAACCGCAGTGCAATTAGACTATAAAATTAAACTATTGAACCGCGGTAACAATTAATGTAATGAATTTTATGAACCATGGTTCAAAAATAGACTAGGGAAATTAAACTTTGAACTATGGTGCAAAAATTAATGCAATGAAATTTATGAACTGTGGTTCAAAAATAGACTAGGAAATTAAATTTTGAACCGTTGTGCAAAAATTAATGCAATGAAATTTATAAACCGCGGTGCAAAAATATTATTTAATTCATTTTTGCACTGCGATACAAAAGCATAAATAACCAGTTTATGTCCTCCACCTTCTTCTTTCATCTCTTCCGTCATAAGCCTTCTTCTTCTTCCTCATTCTCCGCTTTCGTCTTAACTGAAAAATCCTTCAAACCATCACAAATCTATTATAGTTTTGTATGTCATGAATCAAAAATCTTGTTTACTTTGTATTTCAAATGGAAAATGTATTGTCGGAGCTGTTGAAGAAGACGATGACATTTTTGAAACAATATTTCGAAAAGTGGTTTTTTGCGGTTGGAAAAAAGAACGGGGTACCGGAGAGGTTAGGAACTTTGGAAAAGTGATCGGCCTGAATTTCTCCCTTATATTTTCTCTACAGGGGACCGACCCAATTATCATCCTATAAACTTCAAAAAATGGACTCACCCGAATTTTACCCCGGATAATAAGCTATTATATGAATCCATGATCATTTATCAAACCAACAAGATCAGTATTAGATGTGAGGTTTCACAAAACCTTAGATGGATTAGTGCTCTAAATTTATTGCTTCTTCTTTGATAAGGTTAAAGAAGGTTGAAGTAAATTATTATAATGTCCATAAAAATAAATGATTTATCTGATATTTCTTACAAGAAGGAAACTGGTACACCTTAACACAGACGAAAACACTTGTAAAGTCATTAACGTCAAGAACAAAACAGCAGCCACCAATGTCAGAAGCTTCCATGAGCTAAACACATATATCTTCATTAATCTTCCAATTTTAACCCTCCACCTTCCATTGTAATACATGTTAACATCTTCAATCACCGTGTCTAAAAATGGAACTTTGGTTAATCTAACACACCAACTCATCCCATTCCACAAATTAGCAACCTCCTCGTCGCTCTTCAACCGGTTTACAATTATCCCTTTTTCTCTTAATAACTTAACATCCTCTTTGGTATCAATAATCCCGTTCATTAATTCAGTATAACGAGTAAAAATCAAAGGTCCTGAGGCGTTGCATGCTTCATATGCTACCAAGTTTCTCAAGATCACCTCAATGTTTACGTCTAAACTAACGGTTGGAAGGTAGAATGTGCAAGTGTTGTGATCAAAATTTATGGTCAAGATGCCACCATTTGTGGGTAAAAAGCGGACACCCGCTTTTGAGAGATCGCTAACACATGGGATTGAGATTTCCTCTACTAAAGGAGGTTTACTGTTGTTGTCATTTTCAGGCTTCAATTCTTCTTTATCTTGAGTGAAACATAAAAATTCAATAGGTTGTTTCAAGATTCTAAACACGGGAAGGTTAGATATGATCGTCCAAGGATATTTTATTGCGAGTTTAACAGGTTTTGATCCTACTGCTGTTTTGAGGAAACTTACCAGGCCACTAATGAATCTCTTGACATAAATAGACTTCCCAGATGAATTTTCTTCGCTTTCTGCCACTTCATCTTGATCCTCCACTTCAGTTATTGTTGATAGTTCTTCCAAATTGGGGACAATCATGTGGTACAAAAAGTCCAGTAAGTGAGAGTGATAAATGACTTGGTCGATACTGGGTAATTCATCCATCATCCTAATTGGCGAAAGCTCTTTATATAATCCTATTAACATCAAACACAACATCTCATCAGCTGACTCTAATGACGAGCATTGTAATTCTAACATTTTTCTCAACAGAAAAAGCGGTATTTGATTTTCAAGCATTACCACGTCTCTAAGAATGGCATTATGTGCCGACTTTCTCCCTGAAACATCAACCAAATGTAACATTCTTGATGTCACGGATCTTCTTAGTGCCCTATCTTCTTTGATAGCAAAAACTTCAAGGAACTCGAGCAAGAAAGACATATCAACTGCCATGATCCAAGCTAAAGTCTCCCCATTAAAATCTAGGTACCTGTGGTAGCAAGCTCGAACTCTTGCCTCAAGCATTGCCAACTGATCAACAAGATGTTGAAACTTAACAAGTTGACCTTGGAGCCGTTTTTGGGTTCTTTTGGCAGCAGAAAGTTTATACCTTTCCATTTCGTACAGCTCAGGTCGCCAATGATGATAAGGGCCCAATGCAACTTGCTGTGGTATATAAAAATCTGGTTTGCCAGTCATTAGGCTTTTGGGGACATTGAAGATGCTGACAGGAATGTCCACATAATCTTCTTCTAGCTCTAATTCATCAATCGTTCGACGAACTTGGATAACCCATCTATGCTCATCAAAGGTTGAATTTGAGTTTGAGCTCCTGGTAGCATGAACATTAGATGACTTATCTGTCCTTCCTGGAAACAATCTTTCCATGGTGTGGCAGTTAGAAGGAGGGATTTCATAGGCTTAAATAGACAAACTTAATTTCTTTTGGGATTATTTTAACCAGCACCAAATGCGTTTCTCATGTTTGTAATTAATATTCATTAATTACATGCATTTCTTCATATTTCATTAATTATAGTATGATCTAAAGAGAAATCATAACATCAAAGCAAAGTTCAGGCATGACGAAATATTTCATGATAAAACACATGCAGCACAACCCAAAGGAAAACTGCCTGGTAGACTCTCCCTTCTTGCCATGTCATGGAATACCACCATAAATAATACAAAGAAATTCGCAGTAGTTACAAACCTACGGAACAAAATGACAAGCATTATTTCAAGAAATGCCCCCATATTATTTCACAATAATAAAAATGCATCAAGTTTTTAAGACACTGCTCAAACTCATTGCCATTTCCAACCTGACCATTACCTAACAAACATTTTCCTCCACCCAAAATAAATTGTAAATAATAAATGTTTATTTGTAAGGACAAGAAATACCACAAAAAGAAATCAATTGTTTCATTTCTGTCATTATGTGCCAGAAACTAATCAGATGCTCTCATCTTACAAACACTTGCATATAATTTCTAAGTCAAAGGATCAACTCTAAACTTCTATCTCAATCATACAAATGAAAGCAATCGAGCTGATAATGACTAATGGCTTAAGAATCTGGTGCCAAATAAGATAGGAATGAGTGCATAAACGGTGTCAAAAACTCCAAACAAATCCCTGTAATTTCTATAAAGGTTCTTTCTTCTTCAACAAGATTTCTTAGTTGTGGTGCTGTTTAAAAGATACCTTAAATAAGCTCTAAAGCAGCATGTTGGAGAGAAGGGTCACTAGGGATCAAGAACCAATCACAACAACAACTGAAAATCTCTTGAAGATGCGAAAAATGTTTTTCAGACTTCCTTCTCGATCTACCATGGAGTTGTCAGCCACTAATACCGGCCCCCAAAAGGGACAACCCTTTATTCCATATGCTTGTAATTCTGCATCAAAATTCTCTGCCGCATCCACGACATAGCCATATCGTTTGATCACCACTTCTTTGAAGAAGGTCAAGTTCCACTATCCTCATACTCTAGCTTTGTCCCCAACTTTACCCTCGGCTTAGCTGAGAGGCCTTTTGCTAACATCTCTTCATCATACTTCCTAGCCATGTCAATCATACCTTTGCCCAATAAAGCATCAATTAAAGCATTATAAGCGAACTCATCTGGACTCAACCCATGCTCTTCCATCTTCTTCCAAACAACAAAAATTGGCCGAAGAAAACCCCATCTCCCAAATTTTCTCATAAGCAACACATATGTATCCATCCTCGGTTGAACCCCACTTTCATTCATCCTATCAAACATCTTGAGAATCTCTCTGGGTTTTTCGAGACACCGGAAAATGCAATGATAGGTAATCACATCTGGTGCACAACCCCTACTAGACATCTGATCAAGCACTTTATAGGCCTCCCTATACCTCCCATTTTCGCACAAAAGCTTCACAATAGTATTGTAAGTTGCAACATTTGGTTCACAGCCCAACTCCATCATCTCGTAGCCAAGCCTAACTGCCACATCAACACCATCAGAGACACCAATGGCACGAATCACCGTGTTATACGCTACCACATCCAATTTAATCCCCTTCTTTTTCATCTCCTTATACAATTTCACAGCCTTCCATGGCTTCCCACTCTTACACTGTATATCCATGTAGATTGAATATGAATGTAAGTCCTTACAAACACCCATCCTATCCATTTCTTCCCAAAACTCTCTACACTTAGACCACCACCCCATTTTAAACCACCCTCGTAGAATCAGATTATAAATCTTTGTACTGAATTTACATCCCAGCTTTTCCCTGTTATTGTTCTTATCCTTCTCCAAGCATAATTCCTCCGCTTCAATCACATGTTTGTATTCGCACAACACATCAATAAGATTCGAAAAAGAAGTTTCGTCTTTCAAATTAAACTCGACCATTTCGTGATACAAACTAATTGCTTCGTTTACAAGGTGTGCTGATACGTAACGCCTGAACATTACACGGAATGTTACGTGATCGGGGAAGGAATGAGCACTTTTACGCATTTTATCAAGCAGTTGGCGTGCAAGATCATACTCGAAAAACTTACCCAGAATGTCAATCATACGATTATAGGTTTGTGTGTTGTGTTGAAACCCGCATTCCGTTTCGACCCAGTTGAAGAACTCCAGTGCGCGTTTCCAATCGTTGTTGTAACAGGTGAGTGATCCGAGGACGGTGGTTTGGTTGAGGGAGGGGTCAGGAGTTGTAGAATTTGATGATGCTGGTGGTTTTTGAGGAGATAGAGGGGAGGTGTGAAAGTGAAGGAAGATTTGAATGTGAGAGGACAGCGAATGAGGTGATGAACGGAATGAGCGGCATCGAGATGGAATTGATGAAAACATTCGTTTTGTGTAATGTATAATTAATTAATTACAGTATATCGCAGAGTAACTGTATTAGAACCAACCCTACGAAAACAGAAATCTATACTACTTGCCTAGTTGGCTAAAGTCGGCCAAGATACCAATGGTGTAGCAATGAGGAGCAAAATGCAAAATTTTAAATACAATGTGGTAGCAATGGGTAGTATTAAGCAGTTAAATTATGATCATCAATTTTGAGTAGCATGCCATGCTATGGAAGCAAGTTGGCCAAAAGTTGTTGTTGTTGTTGTTTTTTTTTTTTTTTTCATCCAAAAAAAAATATTTTTCGCTTTTTCGACCTATACATTTTTATCTATTAATAGAAAGTTGGTTTATTTTATTTGAACTTCAAATTAATTTTCTATAATTGTATAAATAAAATTATTTATTAGAATAAGGTTATTGGAGTTTGTGCCATCATTGGAAGAGGTTTATTTTAGATAGCTTATGGGTAGCTTAATATTTTTTTATTATTATTTTTAAATTAATAGGAAGCTTAGGGAGCCAATATTGTTACCCCATTGTACATGCTCTAACACAACTCTCATACCTATATATATCCTATAATCCTATACGAGCATGTATAACGGCCATTATACTCCATTGCTCCTCATTTGATACTTTACTCATTAAAAATAAATAAATAAATTTGTTTGATACCCATAAGTAGACGTGTTCATACGATTCACGGTTCCAGTTCCAGAACTGTCGGTTCTTGACAAAGGGTATAATGAACCATGATTCTGAACCGTGAACCTTAAATCCGGTTTGTGGTTCCAAGGTTCCAAAAAAATATATATATATTTTTTGCATTTTTTTTGGTTTTTTGGTTTTCTTTTTAAAACTATCTAAATTAAAACCATTATACACCCACACGATCAATCTGGGCCGTCCATTTGAATTCTGACTGCTTTTTAAAAAAATTTACCGTTGGAAATGTGAAACTGGCGGTTCATGGTTTACTTGGACGGTTAAAAACCGTCAGTTCACCAAAAATCAAATACTCGAACCTTAAGTAAACCGATGAACCTCCAGTTCCGGTTCACTTGAAAGATGATTTTGATTCAGTTTACGGTTTGAACCATGAACCTTAAACCGTATGTTCATGTCTACCCACAAATAGTGACGAATCCAAGAAAATTATAAAGTGGGTTCACCAAAGTCAACTCACATTGGAAGGTGGGTCACCTTGTAAAACAACGTCATTTTACAAGGTGAAAATAAATAAATAAATTTTGAAATTGGGTTCACTTGAATCATATTAGGCATACATGCATCTGCCCCTAACCACAAGCTAGTCAAACAAAAAACTATTTCAACAGTTTGATACAAACCTCAATAATCTTTGATATACCTATCATCTTTATCTCCAATAACTTCAAATTTGGAAAAAAAATTGTTTGGTGTTTAGGTAAACCAAGTGTTTATTTAAAGATAGAAATGTGTATTTTTATAAAGTAAAATTTTAGAAAAAAAATTGTCTTCAAAAAAGCCAAAAACGGAAGAAAAAAAATCAAATTTTAAGAGAGAGAGAGAGAGAGAGGGGTTTGATTTAAGTATGGTTGAGTATTTACTTTAAAAATCACATTCGTTAGAAATTAATGTTGATTTTAAAAATATTATTATTACCAATAGAAATGATATATATCACATGGTTAGAAAGAGAAGTTTGCTTTAAAAGTCTTTTGATAAAAGTCTTAAACTTTTATTACCAATAGAAATAGAAAATAAGTATCTCACATTGTTATAATATGAATAATAATTTTAAAAGTCTCAAAATAAATATTTTAATACCATAAAGTTTAAATTTTAAGGTGTCTACTAACGCAGATATATTAAAAAGCTTTCATTTGGATGAAAATTTGTTTTTCTTTTCATTCATGATGACAATGATCATAAAAATTGTACAATATTATTTTATTATTACTATTACTATTGCTATTTTTTAATTGTTAATAGTAAAAGTCTTATATATATATATATATATATATATATATATATATATATATATATATATATATATATATATATATAAATTTACATATTGCTATTATTGCCATTTTTTTATTGTTATAATTATTCTCAAGCATTCATGTGTGACTCATTGTTTCTCAATCATTACCTATTAATAATAGGTATTAATAATTAATACAATAATAAAATATTAATCTTTACTATTAATCTCTTCTATTGTTAATAATAAAAGTCTTATATATATAAAAATTTACAACCAACATTATTTTCAAATCAATGTGGGATACAACTCTTCTATTAGTAATAAAATGTTAGATTTTTAATCTAATGACTTTTAAAACCAAAATCAATTTATAACAAATATGAAATACATCTCTACTAATATTACCAGTAGAAACGATGTATCTTACATTGGTTATAAATTGATTTTCATTTTGAAAGTATTTTGAGAAAATATTTCTACTTTTATCACCATAGAATAGATGTATCTTACATTGTTTAGAAAAAAATTAATGTTAGTTTTAAAAGTCTTATATTAACGACTTTTACTCTTATTACCAATAAAATATATGTATCTCACATTGTTTAAAAATAAATGTTGGTTTAAAAAGTCTTTAGATTAAAGACTTTTTGTTACAAATAGAATAAATGCATGTATCTCACATTGGTTAGAAAGTATTCTACTATTATTATCAATAAAAGAGACATATCACACATTGGTTATAAATTAATGTATGTTTTAAAAATAATATTATTAGTTTATTACCAATAGAATAGATGTAACATACATTTGGTAGATGATAATGTTGGTTTTCAAAGTTTTTAGATATAAGACTTCTACCATTATTATCAATAGAAGATGTATATCTCACATTGGTTAGAAAGTGATGTTAATTTTAAATTTAGATAAAAGACTTTTACTATTATTACTAATAGAAGAGATATCCTACATTAGTAAAAAAATGATGTTGGTTTTAAAAGTTTTTAGATAAAAGACTTAGTTTTATCTTCAATATAATAGAAGAGATGTATCCCACATTATTTAGAAAGAGATGTTGGTTATAAATTTTTTAAGATAAAAGACTTCTACTATTATTACCAAATGAGGATATGTATTTATAAGTCCAGTTGGCAATAGACAAGGCTAGAGGGGAGGTGAATAGCCTTTTAAAAACTTTGAGGGTTGACTTGAAAAACTTTAAAAGTTTGCAGCGGAAAAGGTAACTTGTCAGTCAGCTGATATGGTCAGCTAGCTGAAGATTGAAAAAAGCTGACACAGATAAGAGGTTGGTCAGCTGGCTGACACACTTAATTTCCTTTTTGAAAATAGATCACTAAATATAAAGAAGGAACTGAAGAACAATTTATCAAAACAAATAAGTAAACAATTTATGTAAGTAACTGGCTGACACTTAAGTAGATCAAGACTTCTTAAGTGTTAGATCAGTTTGTAAGAGCTGATGAAATAACTGACAAAGAAATTGAAGTGGTTTATAGTAAAAAATGCTACGTCCACTACCAAGTTGGTCAAACTTGGATTTTTGAAGTGCACTAATTTTATTAAAAATCTAATTTATCTCTAATGGATCAGTGTACAACAAAAGACTAGTGTTTATGGAGTATGATTGAATAACAATCAAACTCGTGAGACAAACTAACTGATTTCTAAAGAATATGAAGTAAGTCACTCAGTGTTTATCTAAACAATGACTAGAAAGAAATTATCAATGAAGAATATCTAGCTAAAGTTTAAGAAGGCTAAGGCACAGAGAGGATTTCTTTGAGAGTATGAATGCTTCAGACTTCTATATGTTCTTCAAGAGATTCCTGTGGGTATTTATAGATGAATTTGAAGTGCAGCCCGTTAGGAATACATTTGAATTTGAAATGAGTTTTTTTTTTCAAACCAGACGTATCTTCTTACAAGATCATAGAGATCCTGTTGCACATATGATCTATCAAAACACAAAATAGGAAGGTGTCAGTACCAGGGAATGTTTAAACAAAGAAGGTAAAAAAGCTGACACTTTAAAACTATGGTCAGCTGTTCTGAGTGACTGACAAAAATTATGCTGCAAGCTGACCAAAACAAAATAACAATTTATAAGTTCTTGACTGACAAAATGTAAAATGATTTTAAGCAAATTTAAATTAAGGCAAGATTCAACAATCTCCTCCTATTTGCTTAAAACCATTCACTTTAAAGCATATAGCAATTAAAGAACTTATATTCCTGCAAAATAGATGTTAGTAGGCCAAGCAGATAACAAATGAATTAAAGTAGCAGGAAATTAAAACTAGAAAGAAGTTATTTGTCTACTACAAGTAAAACTGATGGTCTAAAAAGTTTAAGAGTTTAAGAGTTTAAGAGTTTAAGAGATAGTTTAGTTCAATTCATTCAGTTGGTGATGTGGGTCCTTCAATAGGCTTGTCAGCTTGAGCTCCAGCAGCTGATGGACTAACTTCAGCTTCAGGTTCTTTCTCAGCATCGTCATCATCTTTTTCAGCTTCCTTGTCAGCTTCAGGTTCAGCCACTGACTGAGATGGCTTAAGACCAAGTCTTTGTCTGAGAATTTTGTTTTCAGCCAGGAATGCATCAGCCCTTACTTTCTGTTTCTTCTCCTCCTGAATGGTTTGAAGCAAGGTAGCTTCAGCGTTGAAGGTCTTGTTTGCCCATTCTTGCTGATAAAGCATGATGGATCTCCAGTCATCCATATTAGCTTCCCTAGGTGAACCAGCAGCAATGGTAGCCTGGACTTCAGTTGTGATTATCTGCGTAAGATTAGGGACAATAGAAGCAACCTGTTGCTGGAAAGTGGCAAGCTGATTAGTGTGATGCTTGAAGGTTGCTTTCATTTGTAAGTGATGGACATAAAGTAGGTCCAATTTGGCTGAAACATATAATGTGTCAGGTGGAGAAGGGTCAGCAGACTCAGGGGCTGTAGAGTGAGAAGGGCCTGGGGCATTTGTGAAGAGCTGAAAATTCTGAATGCCTTCATCCCCAGGGTCAGGAGAGAAGAAGGTAGACATAGGATATGCAGGAACATGAGAAGTAGTTTCTGGATCAATCTTAGGAGATTCATCAGGGAAAACAATTTTTTTCCCAGTAGGTTGCTGAAGAGCTTGAGAAATGATGGCATGTTGCTTCTTGGCCTTTCTTGAAGCTAATTGAGATGGAAAGAGAAGAGACTCATCAACAGAAGTAGATTTTGAAGAGTCAGATAAGGAGGCCATAGAAGATTTTTCAGTTGTATCTTCTGTTGACTGATGATCAGAATCATCAGCTGAAGAGTGATCAGTCAGAGTTTCCTGAAGGGCATGAGGTGGTTTGGCTGACAGAGGAACAGTAGAGTGAAGAGATAAGTCAGGCAATATTATCAGAGGAGAGGCTTGGGTTGGGTGAGCAGGTTGGTCAGTATCAATAATGGTAAGAAGGTCAAGAGTAGGAACCACAATGTCAGCTGGAATTGAAAAGATCACAATATCAACTGAAGGATCAGCTGGAGGGATAGGAGTGGCTAACAAAGCAGTGGCTGCCACATGCGGACACAATAGTGGCTGATATAGGAATTTGTGCAGGGATGGGAGCAGACACTAGACGGACTGAAGGTGAGGCTACGACTGTTGAAACAAAAGTGGGTAAGGAGATGGATTACAGGGTATGTGTGAAGGTGGGTACTGGTTCAGCTGGAGTAGAAACAGGTAAAGAGGTTGTAGAAGCAACATAAGGGATAGCATGAGGGGAAACTAAGATAGGAGCAGTGGGGATAGGTTCAGATATGAGAGGGGCAGGTTCACTAGTAAAAGCATCAGGAAAAGCTGTTGACATAGAAGCTCCTCCTTGAATGGAGGCCATCTGTCTGTGGAGTTCAATGTAGGCTTGGTTGGCTGTATTAACAGCATCTTGTACATACTTATTTGTAGCCCTTTGAATTCTTGTTAGGTTTGTTGGGTCAACTGAAGGTTGTTCCCAGTCTTGATGCAGCTGATCATCTTCTGGCACTGCAGCCCTCCCTACTAGATAGGGATCATCATATGGCAAAGCAGGGAGTTGATGCACCTTGTTGTATATGGTCCAAGCCAGAAAAATGAGTTCATCCTGAACAAAACGATCATTTGACAAGTAAAATCTATTCCATAGTAGAGGGAGAGGGTCAAAATACTTGCCATAGTTGGCCACTAGATCTTCTTGAGACAAATTTGGGGTAACTGGATACAGAACGTAGGGTCTTCTTTTCAGATTGTGGCCAATGTATTTGATTGGATTAACAGGGGGTTTTTCATCTTTCTTCTCCTCGTGAAAAGAAAGAAGGAATTGGACAAAGTATGGTAAGTGATCTATTGGAAAGACCCAGTTTGGAGGAATGGGGACAGGATTGGCTTGGTAGTATGAGTGTCTAGGATGAAATGTAAGATTTCGAATAGGTGGGAAGAATTTGATAGGAGCAGTGTTTGGTGACAGAAGATTTGTTGGAGGAGAGTTTGATGTAGGGTCAGTGACATGAATGTCTGGTGTAGGAGAAAATGGAACAAAGTTACCTGGATTTAGATCTGGATTTCTTCTTTGCCTTTTGGTTCTAGAATGCATAACATGATTTTTTGAAACAGAAAAGCAGAAGTATTATCACAATGAATAGGACATGTTCCCATTAGCATCTCATAGTCCAATAGCTGTTGTTTCATCCAAAGAATTTGTGAACAGAAACTGCCAGTAGCAATGTATTCAGCTTCTGTAGTTGAGGTAGAGACTGATGCCTGCTTTTTGCATGCCCAAGATATCAGTCGGTTACCAAGAAACTGACATGTTCCATTGGTGCTTTTTCTGTTAACTCTACAAGCTGCAAGGTCGGCATCTAAATATCCAATTAAGTTAAAAGAAGAATCTCTAGGATACCAAATTTTTCAGTGTCAATCAAGTATCTAATAATTCTTTTTGCAGCAATCATATGCAATTCCTTTGGATTAGCTTGAAACCGAGCACATATACATACAACAAACATAATGTCTGGTCTACTGGCAGTTAAATATAGAAGAGATCCAACTATACCTCTATACTCAGTTGTATTAACTGGTTTACCTTTTTCATCAGTGACTAAATGACATTCAACTCCCATTGGAGTGCTTGCTGAATTCGCTTCTTGCAAGTTATTTTTTTTTTATCAGCTCTCTTGTGTATTTTAATTGATGGATAAAAATTCCTTCTTCAGTTTGCTTAATTTGCAAACCTAGAAAGTAAGTGAGTTCTCCCATCATGCTCATCTCAAATTTTCTTTTCATAAGATTCTCAAATCTTTTACACAAAGCATCATTAGTAGAGCCAAAAATAATATCATCAACATAAATTTGAACTAGTAAGATATTACCTTTGAGCTTAAGAGAAAAGAGAGTAATATCAATTTTACCTCTTTGAAACCCTTTTTCCATGAGGAATTTTGATAGAGTTTCATACCATGCTCTTGGAGCTGTTTAAGACCATTAAGAGCTTTTCTTAGCATGTACACATGATCCTTCTTTTTGATATCAAGACATCCAAAAGGTTGTTCAACAAAGACTTGTTCTTGTAGATCATCATTTAGAAATGCACTTTTTACATCCATTTTATATATAGACCTTGAAATCCTTGAAAGTTGCATAGTTAAGGAATAATCTGATAGCTTCTAATCTAGCAACATGAGCAAATGTTTGATCATAGTCAATGCCATCCTCCTGTTTATAGCCTTGGGCTACCAATCTTGCTTTGTTCTTAGTGGCATTTCCATCTTCATCCAACTTGTTCCTAAACACCCATTTTGTTCCAATAACTTATTGATCTGAAGGTCTTGGAACAAGTTCCCAAACTTGACATCTTTCAAACTGATTTAATTCATCTTGCATGGCCTCAATCCATTGAGGATCCTCTAGAGCTTCATCTATTTTTTTTTGGGTTCAATGGAGGAGACAAAAGCATGTGAGTCAAGAGTTTCATTTCTGGAACTGCTTCTTGTTCTTAGTCCAGCAAAGGGGTCACCAATAATGTTTGAAACTGGGTGATGTTTAGCTTCTCTGATTTCTCTGGGAAGGTCTGGAAGAGTTTCAGTTGGCAAAAGTGAAGAAGAGAGGGCGTTAGCTGATTGAAGGGTTTTAGAAGGAAGTGTTTCAGCTGACTAGTCAGATGTGACAGGATCTAATAAGTGATTTGGATTGTCAGCTGGTTGGGAGTTGTCAGCCTGCTGATGTTCATTCTGAATATCTAAGGTTACAACTGGAGGAATAGAATATGAAGGATTATGTTGAGTTGAGCTATCATTGTTTCCTGTCTCAAAAATCTCAAAATTGTTAGTAACATCAGGAGCCTCAGTAGACTCAAGTGAATTAAATTCATCAAATGTAACATGCATAGATTCAACAATTACTTGAGTTTTTTTCTATTATAAACTCTATAAGTTCTACTATGTTTAGCATAACCAACAAAAATACCTTCATCGACCTTTTCATCAAATTTACCTCTGTGGTCACTACCATTGTAGTGAATGAAGCATTTGCATCCAAAATTTTTAAAGTAAGCAATGTTGGGTGTTCTTCCTCTCCATAATTCGTAAGGAGTCTTTCCATGAAACTTGTTTATGAGAGATCTATTTTGAGTGAAACAAGCCGTGTTGACAGCTTCAGCCCAAAAATATTTTGGCAGCTTTGCTTCAGCTAGCATGGTTTTACTTGCTTCAATCAGTGTCTTGTTCTTCCTCTCAGCTACACCATTTTGCTGAGGTGTTCTAACTGCTGAAAAATTATGATCAATAACATGATCATCATAGTATGCATCCATGTGAAGGTTCTTGAATTCTGTACCATTATCTAATCTTACACTTATGATCTCAGACTCTTTTTGAGTTTGAAGATTTCTAAACAAGGTAGTGAGAATGCCATAAATTTCATCCTTGGATTGCATCATTTCAACACATGTGTACCTTGAGTAATCATCTACAACCACCAAAGTATACATGTTTCCTCCCAAACTTACAGTTGTAATAGGACCAAATAAATCCCTATGAAGTAGTTCAAGAATTCTTTTGGTTGACAGACATGGTTTGGGTTTGAAAGAAGCTTTTGTTATTTTTCCTAAAATGCATGCATCACATTTTTTGTCAGAAAGAAAATTTATAGATGACAACCCTTTCACTAAGTCTCATTTTGAGAATTTTGAAAGATATTTAAAATTTAAATGTGAAAGTCTTTTGTGCTAATGCCATGAAGTTTTTGAAGTATTATTTGCTACTAAACATATTTGAGTATTGTGATTTAAAACAAGTAAATCAATAGCGAAACCATTTCTTTTTCTAGAACCAGTAAGTAAAACTTCATTTGTGATGTTGTTTTTGATAAAACAGTGAGTTGAAGAGAAAGAGCAGCCCATACCTTTATCACTGAATTGTGAAATGCTTAGAAGATTGTGTTTCAAACATTGAACTAAAGAGACATTTTCAATTTTATAGATTGTGTTTCCTTTGATAATGACATTTTCAATTTTATAGATCCATAACCTATAGTCTTCCCTTTTGAGGTATCTCCAAGAATGACAGAATGTCCTTTGGCTGAGATAATGTCAGTAAGAAGTTCAGCTGACCCAGTCATGTGTCTAAAACATCCACTGTCTAATATCCATATGTCAGTTGATTGATCATCTGTCATTAAGCATACCTGAAATATGAAATATATCTCCCAAATACTTCCCAACCTTTACGAATTCCTTTCCAGACCCCCACCCCGTGCGCTACTGAAACATTGACTAGAGTCTAAATATTCCTTCCCCATATTTGGGGCGTACCACTTTCCTCCACAGCCCATCCATCATGAGTCAAGTACCTCCATAGCCATTATTTGTCAAGCAGGGCAATGTTGAACACCTTCAAATTCTTAACCCCCAAGCCTCCTCCTTTCCGACTAGCGCAAACCTTGTCCCATCTAACAAGATGATACTTTCGATCCTCTCCCAAACCTTCCCACAAAAAATCCCTTTCCAACCTTTCAAGTCTATCACGAACCTAAAAGGGCAACACTAAAAGAGACAGAAAATATGTAGATGTAGGAAGGCTGGATAATGTACTGTTTACAAGGGTAAGACGACCTGCTTTCGATAATAACTGCTTTTTCCATCCTGCCAAACGTTTTTCAAATCTCTCCAGTACTCCAAGTTGAATTGTTCTTAAATGAAGCACCAAGAGGCAAACCCAAATAAGAGGAAGGAAGCTGGGCTATTTTGGACCCAAAACTGGAGGCCAAAAGATAGGCATTATCCACCACCCCAACCGGAATAATCTCACTCTTTGCTATGTTAACCCGAAGACCTGATACCATTTGGAAAAACGCCGGAATGAGCCGAAGATAACCTAACTGAGTAGCCTTTGCATCACATAAAACCAGAGTATCATCTCCAAAAAGGATATGAGATACCGATACCACCACTTCTCTACTCCTCCCCACCTCAAACCCTCGAATATATCCCCCTAAAACTGCCTTGTCCATTAGTCTGCTCAAAGCCTCCATAATAATAACGAACAAAAACGGAGATAGAGGATCTCCTTGGCGTAAGCCCCTCGAGCTCGCAAAGAATCCAGCGGGTTCTCCATTTATCAACACTGAAAATGTTTCCCTAGAGATGCAAAAGTAGATCCATTTTCTCCACTTCTCCCCAAAACCCATTCTGCCCATCAAGTACAAAAGAAAAGCCCAGTTAACGTGATCATAAGCCTTCTCAATGTATAGCTTGCACATTAGCCCGGGGCATCCACTTTTGAGCCTAGCAGCAAGAGCTTCGTTTGCAATTTATGAAGCATTGACAATCTGCCTCCCCCTAATAAAAGTATGCTGGGCCGCTGATATGATTTTAAAAACCACCTTACTCAGCCTGAGAGCAAGAACCTTAGCCAACAGCTTATAGATACAATCAACTAAGCTGATTGGCCTGAAGTCTCACACATCGATCAGGCTACAGCATAACTGCTTAAGCTCCCGTTTACCCCTTTCTTTAGCCTTCCTGAATTTCTTGTTCCTATTTTCCTTTGTCGACTTCCAATTCTTCTCTATATCCTATTTTCCTTGTACCCCTATCAATCTTCTGAGCCTATAACAACCCAAGAAGTTATAGCAGTGAATCCACCTTCCAATCATGGAAATTCCTTCTAAAAAGTGGACTCCAAGTATGTCTTCCATCCTCCCTCGACAACACCGAGCTAACTAAGTAACCCTTATCCTTTGTGACTTCAAACAACAAGGGAAACTCCTCTTTCAGCTTTGTATCGCCACACCATCTTATCTATCTTCCCAAAAACTGACAGTCTCCCCATTTCCTACCTCAAAAGCAAGGAACCTCTCGAGGGAGTTCCACCCTTTTCTTATACCCTTCCACACACCCAGGACAAAAGAAGAAACAACCTCAATCAAAAACCAAGCATGACCCCCCATACCATACTTACGCACCACCATTTTCCTCCAAAAGCCCTCCCTATCCGTTAGATACCTCCACAACCACTTCCCCAACAATGTCTCATTAAAAACTTTGAGTTTTCTAACACCCAATCCTCCTTCTTGCACTCTTAACACAAACCTTATCCCTATTGACCAAATGAAATTTCCACTCATCCGACTGACCTTCCCATAAAAAGTCTCTTTCTAATTTTTCTAGTCTTTTCCGGATAGAGGCAGGAATCACGAACAGAGATAGGAAAGTAGGTCGGCAGGTTTATCAGTGTTCTTGACTAGCACCAACCATATTTTCGTTGTTCGTTTCCGCATTCGTTTGTGCTCAAAGGTTGGTTAGTTTCTTTGCATTAGATGTCAAAAAGGCTGGTTGGTTGGCTCGTGTTCAAAAAGGATCGCCAGCTCTAGATGCCAAACAAGTGGAGGTTACACCACATCCACTTTTAAGTTTTCATGCACCACAGTAACAAACAGATTGATGGATGGATCCTGTCCGTATAATAATATAGAAAAATGTAGTTGGTGAACACATAGGTTTACACAGTTCTACCTCAAAATAGATGGTGCCTACATATCCAGATCGGCAACAACCCTCCATGTGATGGATTATTGACTTGGAATTTTAACATTCAAGCACACTCCCAATTTCAACTAATAGAATTGAAAAACAAGTTTTTAACAATTTAAATAGAAAGTCAAGTATGAAGTACCTCTTCTCGAAGCTCTTTGGCAGATCCAAAAGATGCATGGAGATGGTCCTCGGACACAACCTCAAAGCTGTACAACCGTAGAGATGCAAACAAAAAGTTCTTTCACCAAACATCAACCAACTGAAGCAGCCACATCAGGAAGGTCCTCAGAGCTGGAGGTGTCGCTGACATCTAGATGATCCACCGTACCACCCTCAGCTAAGCGAAGATGTGCATTTGCATCGTCTGGGACATGTCCACATCCATCTACTAGGTCAGAAAAGGCCTTTCTTGGCAGCAACCCAGTATCCCGAAATTTAAAGACCAGATTACAGATGGAATGATTTTTTTGCAATTTGAACAGGAGGATCTTTATCCTGATAGATGTTCTACATTCTAACTCAATTCTGGCATCCAGCATCTCCTGAAGGATCTGTTCAACCTTTTTGACATCTCTTTGCCTACAAAAACCTGCTAACATAACAAAGTAAGTCTTTGCATTTGGAGCTATTCCATCCTCCTTCATTAGGCAGTACAAAGTATATGCCTCTTCAGATCGTTCAGCCCTAAAAAGTCCACTTATTGTGACTGTGTAAGATGCAACATCCAGAGGATACTTCTTTGCAGAAGCTTCCTTGAACATTCTGATGGCTCTATTGAAGTGGCCCGACTTTATAAGCCCATCTATAACGACGGTGTGAACATGAGCATCAAGACCAACATGGTTCCTTACAATTCCATGATAGACATTAACTGCCTCATCAATCCGTCCAGCTCCACAGAGTCCCTTCAGCAATCCAGCATATATAGCTATACCTGTCGGGTAAAATACCTCTATCAATCATGTCATTGTAGAACTCAACAGCTCCAGATGGATAGCCAGTTTTACAGTAATAGCTTAGAATGGAGTTACACATAACTAAGTCAGCCTGTACAGGAAGCCCACGGACTAATGTCGGTAAGAGTGCAAACTGCCGGGACAAACAGACCACAGTTATTATGGAACAAAAAGTGTATGAATCAGGTATTAGTTTCTGTTTTAACAAACTAACAAACAGATCAAGTGCATCATCATGTCTCCCCATCTTAGCCAGATGATCTATTAACACATTAAAAAGAACTAAATCGAGTGAATTTCCCTCAGATTCGAAGGTTCTTAGAAGGCTAAATGCACTGTTGGGCATTTGGGATTCCAGAAAACCCTTGATCATTGACGTGCATGTTACAACATTAGGCAAGTATCCGGCCTGGGTCATCTTCTCGAATAAATAACGGGCCGTAACAAGTTTGCCAGATTTACAAAAGCCATGAATCAAAATGCTCCATGTTTTCACGGAGACGGGAATACCGAGTGTAATCATCATAGCGTGAAGCTGCAATGCCTCTGCAAGCCTGCTCTTCTTGCACAAAGAAATCAAAAGCACAGAAAAGGTGTGAGGATTAGGATAATATCCCTTTCTCAACATGTTTCTAAGGAGGTGGTGAAGGTTAATCAGATGTCCGAGCTTGCATAAATTAGATAATGCAATGCTATAAGTAAGGAAATTGGGAAGGGGAGTTTCGTTCAAGACTGTAAGAGCTACAGTGACACGGCCGATTTTGAACAAGACGTCCATAATAATGTTGCGAGCATAAGTATTTGGAGTGACACCATATAGTGGAACATTTCCTCGAAAGTCTCGCAAACAGAATCGTACATGCCGGCGTGCCAGTAAATTCTCAACAAAAGCAACAGAATCTGAGGTTTAACGATGAGTCCAAAAGCCTGTAACTCAAGTAGAATTTGTTTGACGGAGCCAAAGCGAAGGGTGAGCCTAGAAACAACGGTGACCATGTGATGAAAAGCGGGGCGGGAGTGAAAGTAATCTTTTTGGCGAGCACACCAGAAGAAGAAGGTTAGGGAAATGAAATCGGAAGGGCAGTCGAGTAGTGTGGATTGAACAAGATGATGAGTCAGCTGGAAAGAGCTGTGTGCTGCTTGAGAAGGTCCAACTGGAGATGGGTATCGTTTATGAAATAAGGCGGACGAGGAGGTTGTGTTTTTGATGACTGTCGTTGGAGTATCGACTAATAATTTCCATCCTCCGCCATTGTTCTTCTTCTTCTTCCAGTAGCAGTAAAGACGGGGAAGCATCAAATCAAATCAAACCAAACCAAACCAAATCAAAAAGTATGACGACGGAGGTTTTCCCTATTGACGTTCTACCCACCTCCTCTCCTCTCCTGCTTTATTAAACCCTAGACGAACGAACGTCGGAAGTCGGAACGGACCGACCTTCCTTTTTTTATAAAAAAAATAAAAAATAAAATAATTAATCAAAAGTTACAATTGAAATCACCACGATTTAAAAACTATTGTACCAAAAGATATTTGATTGTTAGGCTCCGTTTGTTTCATAAAAAGTGATTTTTGGAAAATGTTTTTTTCATTTTTCGGTATTTGGTAATCTTAAAAAAATGTAATCAACGTAAAAGATTTTTCAAGTCAACGGAAAATAGAGTTTTCTTTTCTGGAAAATGATTTATGAATTCATTTTTCGTAAGTCATTTTCTAAAAGTTTGAGCACCCCTTCTACAATTACACATATTTACATATACGCATAGTATTTCACTCAATAGATAAATTGTTTAGAAATATAAATGGAGTTCGTGCACACTATTTATAAATTATAATTTTAACAAATACTCACTACGTCCTAATATTGATGTCAACTATTATTTAGGGATGTCTCAAACATTGTTCATTTTTTTAAACGTTTTTATATCAATTTTATTTGTATTTGTGAGATTGAAAAAAGATGAACCTTATTGATTTGACATGACTAATGATAAATTGAGGTTACTAATGAAAAATTACTTAAAGTTCAACACTATCTTATATTCAATATGAGCATTAAAATTACAATATATTTTTTTAAATTTATTCACATATTGTTTTCCATAGCATTTTTCGTGTGTTTGTCAAACACCCGAAAATATTTTCCGACACATTTTTAAAAGATTTATCAAACACATGAAAACAAAATCTTTTCGTTTTCCAGAAATCATTTTCCGAAATTATTTTCTGGAAATCATTTTTCGTGAAACAAACGGAGCCTTAGTTTCGATATTGTTATATAAATTATGTTTAAATAAATGTGTATATATGTGTTTTTGTAAAGGTTTGACAAATTAAATCTTAATCCGTGATGTATAATAATGTTTCTTGATGTGCATATTATAATATGAAAATAATTATATCAACATATATATAATGGCAAGGGTTGATTTCTCCCTCCAAAATCTTACTTTTGAATTATTGACTTTTGAATTATTATTTTACTATTTCTCTTTCCTATCTTCTTTGATAGTATTTCTCTTTCTTTCTTACGTCTCATCACCACCATCTCCTCTATTTTAATTATGTTTAAATATTTTTCTCTCTTTAAACATAAAAAATAGTAACTAAAACAAAAATAATAGTTCGTAGTCAAGGAAACAAAAATATAAGAGGTTAGTAAAATAAAAATAATTTATGGAACAAACCACTATAAAAATAAAAGTTACAGAATCAACAAAACAAAAATAATTTAATGCGGAGGTTAGTAAAATAAAATAATTTACAGAACAAAAGTTAAAATAAATTCTTAAAAATATATATGTAAAACAAAAATACTTTAGTAAAATAAAAATATTTGATAGAACAAAAATAATAGTTACAAAGTCAATAAAAACAAAAACAATTTGAATTGAAATTACTAAAATAATTTATGGAACAAAATTTTAAAACAAATTCTTAAAAATAGCTATGTAAAACAAAAATACATTAGCTAAATAAAAATATTTGATGGAATAAAAATAATAGTTATGGAGTCAATAAAACAAAAATAGTTTAAACTGAGGTTAGTAAAATTATAAAAATAATTTACGGAACAAAAGTTTAAAACAAATTTTTAAAAATAGTTATGTAAAACAAAAATATGTTAGTAAAATAAAAATATTTGATGGAACAAAAATAATTGTTACAGAGTCAATAAAACAAAACAATTTAAGCTGTGGTTAGCAAAATAATAATAAAAAAATTACGAATTTTTTTTATGTAAAACTAATTATTAAAAATAAAACAGAAATAATAGTTACGAAGTCAATAAAACAAAAAAAATGGAAGTTATTAAAATCAAAAAATTTTACAAAACAAAAATAATAGTTAATCGTAAAAATAATTTAGTTATTTTGATTTCAGCTTATTTTCTTCTCATAAATTTATTTATTCATAAAATACAAATATAATTTAATAAAAGTAATCATTCAAAAAGAAGAACTTATTTGAGTTCAGATTCTATTTGTAGGGCGGAAAAAAATTTAAGTTTGTTCGAAAACATTCATTATACAAAGTTTTTGAATAGTATAAAGTGTTATGAGTTGTTAGGCCATGAATTAACACTTAAAATTAGTGTTCCACAAATAATATTGAGAAACAGTGACCATGTTGCAGGGTTATGCAATAGAACAAGACTAATCATCATAAATATTGGGAAACACATTGTTGAAACAAAATTTTTGAAAGAAAGCAATGTTGGAGAAAATGTTTTTATCCCAAAATTGTCATTAACTTTATCCGATTTAAGACCGTCTTTCAAGTTCCAGAGAAGATAATTTATATTGTTGGTATCATATGCAATGACAATTAACAAGTGTCAAAGTCAATAATTGCACGTACGTCTCTTTTTGAAGAAAAAAAAAGTATTTAGCCATGGACAGTTGTATGTCATAGTTTCTAGAGTAACAAATTATTCTGGTTTGAAGATATTGATATGCGGTGAATATAAAAAAACCAACTAATAAGACAACAAATGTTGTGTATAGAGAAATTTTTTAGAATCTATAATGATTAGTTGACGTGTGTTTAACGCACGGGTTAAAAAAACTAGTTTTTTTTTTAATGTTCAACACGATAGCAAATCGGTTCATAATTTTTTTTTATCAAGCTCGTTTTATTTCTAAATAAACTAAGATTGAGTCAACTTTTTAACTAGTTGAGAAAAACTCTACCGAATTCAAGCTTGTTAATAAACGAATTGACTTGACTATTTGCAACGATATTTAGGGATTATCTATATATCTATAAATCTATGTGTATATATATAATGACCGATGTACATAAGTTTGCTAAATACAATAGTTTCTTATCTAAAATCACTTGCCATAAATAAAAAGTCTTAAAGCTCGTTTGTTGTGGCTGATGGTTTATGACTTATGGTAGTGGTGGTCGAATCACTTGTGGTTGATTATATGATAGACTGTTTGTTACAACTGTTGAAAAGCTGCTTATGAGTTGTTATAATTATTTGTTAAAAAAACTTAAAAATTAGTATTCATATTTTTATATATATTTCATAAAAGGATGAAATGAGGATAATCAAATATTTATTAATGAATAGTTGTCTTCACGTTTTTAAAAAAATAAAAAATAAAAAAAAAACTTAAAATTTTGGCTTTTTGGCTTTGGCTTTTCAATGCATAAAGAGTGTTGTACCTTACTTATTGGCTTTTGGCTTATAAGCTGAAACAAACACTCTAAATATAACTTTTCAAAAGCCAAAAATCATTCCAAATAAGCTGCAACAAACGAGCACTTATTTGTCTAATATCAATGGGAACACAAGTTTGTTAACATAATTTTTTTAATAGTCGATCATTTATTAACATGTTCATTGAAATTACTAACATTATCTTGAAATCTCATTAGCCGTGATATAAAATACACATGACTAACTCCATTTAAGCTCTCTTAAGTTCTCATCACATCCTTTGTTTTGTCAACTTTGCGGTTACTATTTAATGATTCATGTTCTTCTACATTTATAATGTCGAAAGGTCTTTCTACTTTTGTGCCATGACCAATACTAAATTTACCCATTGCGGATTGCGGAGAGACAAAGATCAGTATGTTATATGTTTTCCTGAAATCTCCGTAACTACTATGTGCACACATGAACATGTTTATGTACCAACCACGTCCAACTTCACGTGCTTGCGTTGGTTGCATACACTAGCTGCCACGTTTAATGGAGGTTGTAAAATGACTATATTAATCAAGCTTGGCTAGAAAAAAAGAATTTGAGTTCATCTTAGCTATAGAAAATAGGATTATCCTTAAAATTGAATAATTTAATTTAAATCAAATGATCTTTGGTTATTCATTGAAGTAATATGTTGTTTATTTAATATTTTTTGTCTTTGTTTTAATTGATTAGAATTTAATTGTAAACGATATATGATCGTGCGTGCATCGGTGTTAAGAAAATATCACTTGCCACTCTCGGTAGCATCTCTTTAAAAGAAAAGAAAAAAAAGAAAGAAGAAGGTGATATATTAAAGCATTAAATTTGGGGTGAGCTATTCACACCCCAAAATGTGCTCTGTACACCACATTTCTTGTATTGAGGTGTTGTACTTTATGTTGTAAATTGTAAGAAGTGAGGTGCAAAGAGTATGTGTTGGTATGTGGTTAACCGCACCCTTAAATTTGTTTAGAAGTTACTCCCTCCATTCCTGAACAAAAAGTCCTCATTTGAAAGTCAATTTTTTTCAAAAAAATAACAATTTAAGTATGAGTGGGGATAACTACACCCCAATTCCCTATTTCTACACCCCATTACTCTCTACACCCCACTCATTTCCCACATCTCTCTACACCCCAGCTAAGTACTTATTTTACCCTTTTTCAACCAACTCAATTAATAACCCATCAACCAGGTTAATTACATACCTACCCCTCCCACCAAAGCCTGGACCGTTTGAAGGAGGCTTTCAATGCACGAACAACTCCATCCCCCTCATGCGTGCAAACTCTACATTTCGTCCAAGAAAAAACGAACCGGTAGCAGCAACAACAACATCAAAACAACAACAACATTCTGTGTCTCACTTTATATTTCTTCAAGTTTTGAAACTCACCAACAATGTCTTCATCTATTAGTATAAATTTTAATCATCTTCTACATTTAAATACTAGTTTTAGGTCTAATTTAAATATCAATAACAATGAAGAGTTAAATAATAGTATGAAATGCATGAATTTGGGTTGAATTTTGTTTAAAAAATACAAAAAAAAAAATGAAAATTTTAGACTATAAAAACCCACTATTGTGGTTCGGACCTGGTTTGATGAACAGTCTAAGGGTTGTTCATCTCACTCTGACCGAACTGCCCATGAGTTGTTCATCTCACTCTGGCCGGACACTAAGGACACATTTCATCTCACCCTGACCGAACATGCTCCTTGTAGTTCATCACACACTGGCCGAAACTCATAAGTGGCACACTTTTCTTGCATACTTTTGTTGTTTTGGAACTAGAACTTACGTATGATTTATTTTATTTGATGTTTACAAGAAAAACAATCACAAAAATGTATTCAAGAACAAGGAGAAGGCCGACGACATCGGCTAGAAAAGAAATGGAAGAACAACGTCAACACGAACCAGAAATTGAACTAGAACAACTGTATGAGATGTTGCATGAGCAAGGGCAGGAACATGAGCATGGGCTCGAACATAAGCATTTTCAGCCAGATGTTGAGCATTTTTAGCAGGATGAGCCTTTTCAACACGATCAGGAACCTTTTCAGTAGGATCAGGATTATTTTCAGCAAGATTAGGAGCATAAACATTTATTTGGGGCTCAGATGTTTGAGCGTGGATTTTTCGATGGTCCGCGTGATACATCGTTGCTGACTTCGTATGAGTCATATGTAGCTGCATATATTTGGGCTGGTAAAGAAGAGCGGAGAATTCTAAAATGCCACAATCACACACAAAACGACTTAATTGGGTCATTCCTAATGATGACGCTTCAATGGCCTTTCGAGCTATTGTGAGGGGTAGTGCGCTGTATCGACTAAGGCAGATATGTTGTGCTGATGTGAATAAGGTATTGGTTTCTGCTTCGTGTAGCGATGGCATCCAGAGATTAACACTTTCCATATACCTTTCAGGGGGATGATTTTTACTTTAGATGATGTGTTTTGTCTTCTCGGTCTTCTGATTGTGGGTGATCCATTATCTTCTACTAGGGATGTCAATGCTTCATATGTTAGTCACATGTTGGGATTCGGTGACATTGAAGTGGCTACATGCGATGTTTAATGATGTTGTCATGTCTGGGGATTAGTTTAGGATGGGTTGTGCTGCGAGGGCGTACTTTTTATTGGTCTTGGGTTGCACGATATTTGTTGATAAGAGCGGAACCCGTGCACCTATATCATACTTAGAGTGGCTTGAGGATCTTAAAAATTTGGATGGTTATGCGTGGGGAACTGCCACCCTTGCATATTTATATAGATAGCTAGGGCAAGCGTCTAGGTATAGCATGAAGCAGATAGCTGGATCGATGGCATTACTGGAGGTAGTAATTATAATTAATTTCAACTTTTATGCTTTGGATTTACTATTAAAGTTAAGATGTTTAATTTGATTAATATCTTAAAATGTATATTTTATCGCATTTAGGAGTGGATCTACTTGCGATTTCCATAGCTGAGGCCTCCATATAATGTTGATTACAAGTCCAGATACCCGCTTCGCAAGGGAATCATGGACGACGTGTGAACTATTTGTTGGCAGCACGTGAGCACTTAGATAGACTGACGAGCCGTGACGTGAGTATACGTATTTTTTAAATCAATTTCAACAATTTTTAGATTTATTGTATTGAGAGTTTTTGACTTTTTGTTGGTCTATTGTTGTAGGTTGATTGACTTCCTTACGACAATAAGATCAAGTAACGGTTTGAATGGCATCGGATTGCCACGTATGTGAGATGGATACAAATGGGCAATATTGTCGAGCCATACCATCCAGACAGAGTCTTTCGACAGTTTGGGTATGTGCAAACGATTCCGACGACAATCATTGCTTCCAACTGCGGCCCTCGGGATAACTCAAAGGCCTTGCCTTTGTGGCTTGCTTTTGCTTTGTACCGGTAGGCGTGTCCTTCGTCTTTGGGATACACATCCTAGTTATTTAGAGTGGTACCGGGAGCGTTCACATGTAGTAGTCCAGCCCCATGATAGACGATCCAGATACATTAACACCACTACAACTGATGTCATTGCAGCCGACTCATATGACAGGACGTTGGGATTTGTGACCACTATGATTGATCCCACAATACAGCGTTGGAGATCTAGTGATCAATCTATACCATATGAGGATTTGGGCTCATTACTTGATAGAGTTCATACAGTTATAAACGATCCACCTGATGACGCGGGACCGTCTCATAGGAGGCAACAGTGATCTCCATTGTCGGTTTATGTTTTTTTTTTAATGTTATGACTTGTAAAACAATTTTTAAACATTTAGTATATTGTGGTTATGACATTTTAGCAAACATTCTATGAATTCATGTATCTTTTTTAATGTTATGATCTTATTCCAGACTTTGTGTATGTTATGACATTTTATAGCAACATAACTGAAGCATCATTTAAACCTAAATATCATACATAATTTAAAGTAACATAACCGAAGCATCATGAAAAAGAGGTAATTAACCAAAATGGCACGTTCAAATACATGTCTGAAATCGATATGAAACACATAATCGAGCCTTGGATTCAAATACATGTCTTTAATATAATACAATCATCATGTCAGACTCACTGCTCCAAATGTATACTATTAGAACTACCAACAATTCTAGCTGTGCCTACAGATTCACTATATGAAACTAGTCGATTAATATAAAGTAATTTCTACGCATTAGCAAACGATGTGCAATTTTGGTCCCAGACCCACGTCACAGCTGCTAATGGGTAACCATCACGTAAAAAAACCTACAAATAAATTGAGATGATGTCAATAAATAATTGAAACCAAATAACATGTGAACCAATAGTAAATAAGTGAAGTAAAACAATCAAAATCAAACCTGAATAAAGTGATTACTGTTTACTCTTCTGATACATATAATATGTGGATCATTTGGGGGTGCAGTCCTCAATGGTAAATACGTATAGCAATGCTTGTAATACGTTGCCACCAAATGACTCATATCATTTGTGTAAAACCAATATGCCTTGAGAGCACTAATGTCGTTGTGTTGGAGACTCGCGTTCACTTTAGCAACACGATTATGTTCAATTAAGACACGTGAGTACAACTCTTAGTTTGACATCAACTCCATCGACAAGTCTGCTCGAACCCTGCTTTATGACTCCTCACTTTTATAGATAAACCCTGCTAATGCACGAAAATCGCAATGACCGTCACCAATGATAATTGTTGTGCCCAATATGAAAGGCTTATATTCCTTCGAGAATCGCTCAACATAAGTAGCTTTCCCGGCTCTGGTACGTCATCGCACAATCTATTAAAAGTTAAAACATATTAAATTCATATATATATATATATATATATATATATATATATATAACCTATTATATTCAGATTAACGTAAAAGTAAAAAAGATTAATACCGACATCTTTTCCTTAGGCTGTAGAACTGTAGTGAACGTGGGAGGTTGATGCGATGGACCAACATCGTATAACAATGTTTGATCACACGGGGAGTAGCTATCTATCATTGATTCCACATGCTCAAACAAACTTAGATCATACTTGGTTAATTTTGAATTTTTGACCTTCGCAGGCTTCGGGCGCCCACGAGTGTGAGCCTTATCCTGTGGCACAATTAAGGAGTTTGTTCTCGCCTCTTTCAACTCCATCATTCTTTTAATGATTAACAACTTTTCTGACTCTGGAACGTTCTCATAATATTCATGAATCTCATTTAGTAAGAGTAGGAGGGCGAACAATGTTCTCATACTGAGAATCCATCACGACTTTAACCAGAATCAACTCTTAGTGATATCAAGAGAAGGCTCTGATACCAATTGAAAGAACGTGATAGCACAGATTCTCAAAAGAGATCAATGTGATTACCAATGTAGCTGTGATTGTAGCTACAATGGCAAAACACAATGAATTAACAAATAATAGCAGCGGAAGATAAAGATTGTCACAGCACCAAACAGTAAGATAGAACTCAAGTTTATACCAAAAACAATCTACAAGTTTAATACTTGTAGACCAAGCCTCAAGGCCACACAAATTTCACTAAAAATATCAATGTTTTACACGGAAAAAACTTAGTGAAATTACTAGCAAAAATTCTCACAAGACAATATATCTTGGAGAATAAAAAATCCCACATAAACAGTTAAACAAAACGTGTGGCCTTGAGGCTTGGTCTACAAGTATTAAACTTGTAGATTGTTTTTGGTATAAACTTGAGTTCTATCTTCTTCTTTACAATCTTTATCTTCCTTTGTTTATTTGTTAATTCATTGTGTTTTTGCCATTGTAGCTACAATCAATCACATTGATCTCTTTGATCACATTGTTCTTTCACCACCGGCTCGATCGCTAGGTTGATGGGTCCTACGATAGTCGAGCTCATGACTGTCACGTGATGTGCGCTCGTGCTTTGCTCGTGACCGGGTTTGCGCCGGGCACATCAATAGTTGTTTTAGTTTTTATATTTGGTCTTTTAACAATTGGAATTTATAAAAATTGAGTTCTACTACTTGGAAAATAGTTTTAGAAATGGTGTACCCAAATCAAACTTAATTAAAAAATACTTGTATTTTTAAGCTAAAATGTATATTAAAAAATTAAACGTATTGTACTTCACATATAAAACTCTAGTATGTATTTTTTTAATATTGTTTTATTATTTCAATTCTTTGATTTACTCCACCCATTTTCAAATAATTGTCTTCTTTGACCCGGTACATCGTTTAAAAAAACTGTTTTTTTCGAAAGGAATGTTTTGAAATATGACAATTATTTTGGTACAGATAAAAAATGAAAGGAGAACAATTATTTAGGAACAGAAGGAGTATTAATCTTTTGCAAATTGATTAAATGGATACGTTTAGCACTAAAATATTACTTATGAAACCATCTTTGTAAGTCCAATAGACAACGAAATAAGGTTAGGGGGTGAATAGCCTTTTAAAAACTTTAAATGTTACTTTTAAAACCTTCAAAACTAGCAGCGGAAAGAATAAGTTATGAGCATATAGACAAATTGTTCTATCAACTGATGTACAAAATATTCTATGTCAACTTGTTGACACATGTTTAAGTAGTAAAGACTTTAAGTAGATCACTTAATATAATAACAGAACTGAAAGACAATATATATATATATATATAACAATTAAGTAAATGATTTAAGAATATAACTGGCTGACACTTAAGTAGATTGAAGTTTTTTAAATGTGAGAAACAGTTCTATCATCTAAAAGAATAAATGACAGAGTATTTAGGACTGGTTCATAGTGTAAAAATTGCTACGGACACTACCAAGTTGGTCAAACTTGGATTTTGAAGTACACAAAGATTATATATATTCTAAGTGATTATTAACGGATCAATGTACAACAAAAACCAGTATTTGAGGAGTATGATTGAGAAACAATCAAACTCGTGCAACAATCAAAGGTTCCTTAAAGATTTGAAAGAATAAATGAGCAAACAGTCAGTGATTGTTTTAAAATATGAACTAGAAAAGAATAATATATGAAAGATCATCTAGTTGGTGTTTGAGAGAATTAAGAAGCTCTTCAAAGAAATAATGAAGTTCTTAAATCGAATGAAGGCTTCAATGTATTGTCTATGTCAGTGTGCTTTGAAGATTTGTAAGATTTATGAATTTTGTACACGTAATTCTACAAAAGGCGTCTTCTTGAATCCTTACTTCAGACATTTTATAGAGATCTTCAAGTTTTGGAACCGTTTGAGAGAGTGAGGTTGAAACTAGAATTTCTTAAAGACATGATGATGAAAAAATATTTCATTGAATGCACAGAGATCTTTGCAGAATGTTAGAGACAAAGGATATCACCTAGTATGAAATAATAAAGAGAGTGGTTAGCTAAGAGATATGATATACTTGAAAAATATTTAAAACATACACAAAAGTCTTTTATTGACAAGGCATATAAAGAAAAAGTCTTCTGTGAATAGTTCTTTTCTTTGAAATATAATGACCAAATAATAATTAAATATAAGACTAAGAGCGTGAAGACCAAACATTTCAACAATGTATATTTGAAATGTTAAGTGGGTACTGACATTATGGTATTAGCAGCTGCTAGTTGCTGATGACTAAGCTTAAGTAGATGTAATATTTTATTTAACAAAGTTTGCTTAACGTAGTATGAGAGATATCTATCTCGTCAAGGTAGATAGATTCAGACTTGCTAAAGCCTAAGTAAAACAATCTAAATGCATTTAATTAAAATATTTAAAACTAGTTGTTTTAACCTTAATGATTTTCAGTAAATCTAAAGTATGCAACTTTCTACAATCTCCAATCGTATCTTCATCCCTTCAAATAGAAGTATTTTGATACTATTTGGCCCTCCAACAGCAACTTCAAAAGTTGCTTCATTTTGAAGATTGACCTAGGAAATTTCAAGCCCAACTTACACTATTCCCCCACTTCATTTTCCCTTTCCTTTTTTCTTTTCTTTTTTTGTTTAGGTAATTATTTTTTATTTTATTCTTTTATTAGTATCATTAGTTTTGTTGTTTAGTTTAAATACTACTTTGATGTTTTGGTTTCAATAATAAAAAAATAATTAATTCAATTATTTATATTTATATTGTTAGTTATTAGTTATATATAATATTAAAATAATTTATAATAAAGTTTATAATTATTAGACATTAATAAAAAATGAAAATTACATTACATTAAATTAAATTCACACAACATACATTTTAATAATATTAATACTAATACAAATTATGCAACAACATACATTTTAGTTGTATTTTCATAAGTCTATTTAGTTGTTTATTTAAGTTATTTTAATGTTTGTATTTTAGTCTTAATTAATATCTTGCATTTAATTATTAATTTTAATATATTTGTATTTTAGTCTCAATTAATTTTTTGCATTTAATTATTATTTTTAATGCATAGTATTTAATTTAATTTGATATTAATTCAATAGATAATACATTTGTTTTGCTAAAATAAATTAATACAAATTAAATGAAATAAAACATATACTTGGAATACAAATTAACTGAAATAATGAAATAATGAAGAATATACTTGGAATATTACTTTTAGAGTAAAATTTGAAGTAGAATTGTTAGAGATAGTGGAAGAAATTCGGTGTAGAAATTGCACCAACTTAAATATTTGGTGCAATTTTTGCACCAAACTATATATTGGAGATGCCGAGATGGTGCAATTACTTGTTATGACTTCTATTTTTCGAAACTAGAAAAAGATATGTTATACATTGAGGCTCCGTTTGTGTAACATAAAATAATTTTCAGAAAACGTTTTCTTCATTTTCTGGTATTTGGTAATCTTATGAAAATGTAGTTAACGTAAAATATTTTCCGAGTCAACGAAAAATCAAGCCTTTCTTTTCGGAAAATAACTAACAGATTTATTTTCCATAAGTCATTTTTCGAATGTTCAAGCACCCTTCTGCGCCTTTCCACAATTACACATATTTCCATACACGCACAATATTTTACTCAACAAATAAATTATTTAGAAATATAAATGGAGTTCGTGCACATTATTTATAAATTATAATTTTAATAAATATTCATTACGTCCTAAAATTAGTGTTCCCTATATTATTTAAGGACGTCCCAAACATTATCTATTTTATTTTTTAAAACTTTTTCATATCAATTTTATTATTTGTATTTGTGAGTTTGAAAAAAGATAGACCTTATTAATTTGACACCATTAATGATAAATTGGGGGTTGTTAAAAGAAAATTACTTAAAGTTCAACACTATTTTATATTCAATATGCCGTTCGGTTTTGCTCCGGTGCCTCTGCACTTTCAATGTTTGCCGAAATTCTTATGTTTCCCACACCTTGCAGTTTAATCCTTTGTCACCTCCGTTAGCCATCCGTTAGCATCAATTGCCTTGTGATACTTGACGGACTCTAACGGACTTTGACGAAATGTTAAATGATACATTTAAAGCCAAACGTGACACATTGAAAAGACAAAAGTAATACATTTTAAGGTTAAAAGTGACACTATAAAGGGAAATTTATTATAATTCTCATTAAAATACAAAATAACACTCTTAATACTAAAAAGTGACACATTTAATATTAAAAAGTATCACTTTAAAACTAACGTTGACTGCTAAAACTGACACATTTAATACTAAAACGTGACACTTTTAAGGTCAATAACGACGATTTTTATTTATAAGGAAAAATGATACTTGTAGGGTCAAAAGTAACACATTTAATGCTAAAAAATGACACTTTTAATGCGTTATAAAGTAACACTTTAATGTCAAACGTAATAATTTTCATTTATAAAAAAATGAGACACTTTTCAAAATGAAAGTAACACGTTTAAGACTAAAAGTGACACATTTAAGCCTCAAAAGTAATACTTTTTTAGGGAAAAATTATAATTTTCATTGAAAATACAAAGTGACACTTTTAAGGCCAAAAGTGACACATTTTATACTATTAAGTGACACTGCTAATAGTAAAAAGTGACACTCTGCATATATAAACATGAGGGGTGGCACTGTAATTTTCAAAAACTAAGGGGTTGCATTGAGATTTCTGAATTTTGCCCCATTTAACCTGGATAGATCCATCTTACGGATAAGGATCTGTAAGACCGTCTTACAGGAGACTATCTCTTATAAAGTGGTAATCATCAAGTACAACCTTTTGACTCATGTAATATACTTTGATGGCCTTTGGAACAGTCAATATCGAAACAGTCAAAAATACCCTTAAGATTTAATGTCGATCAACTCGACCTTTTCTTTCTTTGAGGGATATTGTACATACCGTATATAATACGGTCAATTAACTCGACCTTAAGGGTTGATCAATTCGACCACCTTAAAATGTTTGTGGTTCCCGCCTGTCTTCATCTTCATTAACTTCAAACAAGAAGTCGATTAACTCGATGTTGATAGCAGACAAACTCGACCTCCTAATCACGTCAACTGAATTGGTATTTTCAGAGGCAAACTCAACCCTAAGTTTCTCATCATCAAGGTAAATTATAATTTTCTTATGATTTAGGGTTTAAGGTTATTTTCATCATTCTTAGTAGACCAACTCAATTTTTGATCAACTATGATGAAAATTAGTCATAACCATGTATATTTTGACTATTATAATCTCATTTTTTATTAATTTGACTCAATTAACAGTCAATTTAATATTAGAGTGATGAACATTGTTTAAAAAAACTACGGAATAATGTTCGGTCCAGACCACCGAACATGCTTAAAAATGTTCGGTGAAGGTAACCAAACATTTCTTAGAATTTTCGGTGGTCTGGACCGAACATTACTCAATTTTTGTGTTTGTGTTTTAATTAATATTTAATGTTTTATGTTTCTAATACAGACAAAATGACATTGTATTTGACCAAAAAAGATGAATGGTACAATGCAAAGATCAGTTGTAGAGAGGATTTGAAAGTAGTTGATTATGTGCATTCCAATCTTGACGATGCACAGTGTACACAAAGAATTGTTTAGGAATTCTGCATTTGGAAAACTGTGTACCATCAACAAAAATATTAAGAGGAGCAATGTGTTATTCCATGTACCGGATATGTTCTTGATCGAGTCACCCACCGGCAGAAAGGATGAGCTCTGGTTTCATATAGGTGGGAAAAATGTAAGATTTTCGTTATCCGACTACACCTTAATCACCAACTTATCTGCTGGATCGGAAGAAGACTGCTGGGAACAAATTCTAACTATGAAGAGGTTGGTCAACCAATATATAATGGTACGAAGTGCTGTGAAGCAATCGGTTTTGAAAACAGTATTTGACAATGCAGATAATGTGGATGATAAATATAAATTGGGCTTAGCCCATATATATGAGTCTGTATTGAGATTTAAGGAAACGAATACTTCAATTGACATGATTGTTTTGGATATTGTGGATGATTTGGAGTTGTTTAACATATATTCATGGGGGACAAGGTCATATTCTTACCTTAGCAATTCGATTAAGAATATTGCTGAGAAAAAAACTCATACTACTAGGAATGTATGCTATGGCTTATGTTCTGCATTACAGGTAAACAATTGTAATTTGAAATATTCTAAAATTTATATTGATTAACTAATTATTTGATGTTTCTAACATGTAACTTATTTGTAGGTTTGGGCATTTGAGATGTTCGATGAATTTAATGGATTTCGATATCTATTTCAACTGTCAACCATTAGATCTGATGATGATGTGGTCATTCTTCCAAGAATGTGCAAATGGGAGTCCAAAAAAAATCCAAAGTGTCATGAAATAATCGACAAATTGGATGTAAATTGGGTAAATGTTTTCAATTTTTTGTGATAGTTTCTTAAATTTAATTTTGTTTTTATAGTTGTTGATTAATGATGGTGTTCTTTAATTTGGGTAAATTGGGTAAATTTAATTTTGTTTTGTACTGTTGTTGATTAATGATTAATTTGATCAATTGCCATGATGGTGAAACTCCCTACCACGACGTGGTGAAACTCATGCCACCACTTCTTCTAATGACATGCTTATTTCCATTCTTGATACGTTGCGGGAGTTGAACCAAAAGATTGATCAACAAAGCATTCAAATTGATCAACAAAGCATTCAAATAAGTGGTTTGAAGAATGAGGTCTCCGCTTTGGATGAAAAAGTGGTAAAAATTTTATGTTATGGTTTTGAGTAAGTATTTGTGATATTTATTCATTTTTACCTACTTACTTAATTTTGTTTTAAATGGTAGTTTAATGCAATGACAATGATAGAGGAATTGAGGGAACATGCACCATTCTCACACGATGATAATATGATGTGGACTCCCACTAATACTCCCAACACCACTCCTAACACAGCCTTCACATAATCTGATATAAACCCTGGAAATAACTGGTCGTCGTACTGGTCGTTCACATAATTTGATATAAACCCTGGAAATAACTGGTCGTCGTACTGGTCAGTCGCATAATCTAATATAAACCATGGAAATAACTAGTCGTCGTAGTGGTCGTTCGCATAATCTGATATAAACCCTGGAAATAACTGGTCGTCGTACTGGTCAGTCGTATAATCTCATATAAACCCTGGAACACTAAACCCTAAACCCTAAACCTAAACCCTAAACCTTAAACCCTAAACCCTAACTCTAAACCCAAAACCCTAAACCATAAACCAGAAGCCATAAATCCTAACCCAAAACCCAAAACCATAAACCAGAAACCATAAACTCTAAACCCTAAACCCTAAACTAACTATTTGAGTATAATAACCGAACGTTTCAACAAAGGTTTGGTCCAGTTACCCAAACTCTTTGAAAAAGATTCGGTCCAGGGAATCGAACAATTATTGAATATTTAGGTTTTTTTTTCTTGCATTCAATCCGTGAATGGTATGACCTTCCTGACTTGTGTAACATGTTTATAATTTGATCAATTTCAGTACAATTTCATCAGTTTGAGGCCAATTTGAGTAAATTGCATTAATAAGAGTACAAGTTCATTAATTTGAGCACAATTTGAGTACAATATTATCATTAAAGGGGTATTTTACATACATAATAAACTCCCAAAAACTAACCATTACATCCAACCTATTGCAAAAACCCTAAAATTAAATGCTCTTTACAAGCATTCATTAGCAACAACAATAAAATAAAATAACAACTACGATTAACAGTAGTGGTTGTTGCTTGCTGCTATCCTTCACTTCAGACCACAACAAGTAAGAACATCAACAACAGAATAAAACTAAAACACCCAAATAATAGGCGAATGAAAACTTTTCGCTCCCAAGCACGTGTGATTTTCAATTGCACTATCTCATTTTTCATGGCGATTGATGGCCTTTAGCAGACTAGGAATAACCACAGTCGATTGAGGGCACATTGGAGGATCATGCCAAGAAAAGTAATCACATCCTCCATCATCCTGTAAATAATTGAAATTAGAAAATTGAATGTTGATGTTCCAGACCAAGATTTTGATGGTCAAACTTACTTGGGTGTAATTTGGGCAACCAAAGAACATTTGCCCAGGATTTGTACCAGTCCAGGCAGTCTTGAGCACCCTATTATCACCACAATAGCATTCAGCCATGGATGAAGAAAAAGCAACTTGGTCGAGCAAGAGAAGTTCATTGTAGTAGCCTGAGCCTGAGGTAGTAACCTGCGAGAAAGTAATTGGGGCTTTATGGTCAATGATACATAAACCCTCAATTTTCCCTCCGTTTTGTGAAGCTATGCAGTTGAAATATCTATTTTACCCCACATGTTCTCTATTGCATTTGCTATTTATCTATTTCAGATTGTTCGGGTATATTGGCCGAACCGTTTGCAATAGGTTCGGTCCAGTCAACCGAACGTTTTGTTATAAGTTTGGCCCAGGTAACCGAACTGTTGTTCAATGTTTGGGTACACCTTGGACAATTTTTGTACACCTTCTGTTTTTTAATGAAATTAATACAAACAATAATCGTCGTATAAACTGATTAAAATCAAATATAATACATTTGAACAACTCAAGGTTGATGTTAACATTAGTTCAATGTCAAATGGATGAGAAATTTGAAATTCTACATACTACAAACCAAAACTAAACTTGTGATTGCCTATCACTCGTAGGAGTTGGATCAGGTTGTGATTGTCTATGACTCATAGGAGTTTGATCAGGACATGAAAGTTGGTTGTGTCCTACTTTTTGACATCTACTGTATTTTTGTCTTCTACGCTACTCTCCAATTGAAGGGATTATGTTTGTCCTCCGACGACCGGCTCATAGTCGGACTAAAGGTGGCAAGATCGTCATTTCTTTGACTGATTGTGGAATTTCCCAATCCTCTTCACTGGTGACAGGGTAGATGTTTTCATCATATGCCAATCTCTAACAATCTGTTGTATATAATGGTGAACACAATCGATGCACTGAAAAATTTCTCCTGTTTGCAACTGCAATTGCATGTTCGCATGACACGTGGTCCAACTGAAACTTATCGCAACTGCAAGCATTAGTACCAAAGTCCACTGTGTAATGCTTAATTAGGACCGTTCCTCACCACATATTTTGATTGATTAATGAGTTCAATCACTTTAAAATTCTTCGCATGCTCAATGATTTGGCTTAATTTTGTTTCCATCACAGGGGTTAAATAGGATGTACATGTTTGGGCTACCTCACGCCTATCACAAAACCATTTCTGTAATTTTTTCCCAATACTTTGAAGCAAGGGAATTATAGGAGTATGTCGGGCATCCTTGAAAACGGAGTTGAGAGACTCTACATTGTTTGAAGTCATTATATTGTAACGGTTACCTTTGCAATGAGATTTGGCCCATGTTTCAAAACTGGTTACGCTAAGATATTCCCAACCTTTCTCATCTGTTTTTTTCAATTTGAGACATATGCTTGTTGAACTCTTTTATCGTATATGCCTTTGCCGCCCTCATAAAAAGAGCGAATGTCCCATGCTTTCGAGTTGCTGTCTTTAAATTTCCCTTTGTGGTAGATACAAAGCGCATGATCTACATTTTGAAAAACATCTTTGACTATAGTAATAATGCTCCCATGACGGTCAGAAATGATCATAAGTCCTTCATTGTCATCTGTTATTGCTTTCAACTTCGTAAAAAACCAAATCCATACATTATCATTATCAGAATCAACAATAGCCCACGCAAGAGGATATATCTGCATATTTCCATCCTGACAAGTTGCAATAATCAATGTGCCTCTATATCTTGTACTTAAAAATGTTCCATCCACAATGATTACCAGACGCATTGCAGCGTGAAATCCAATAACGCAAGCCCCATACGCCAAAAAGAAGTACTTGAATCAGTTTTCACTATCAAGCTCTAAAGAGTAGACTCTCGATGGATTAGCCAATTGCAAATTATGGGCATATGCACCTAACTTTCTGTAACTATCCTCCGCTGAGCCCCTCAGGTGTGTTAAGGCAGTTTCTCTACACCTCCTGGCTTTTTGATAGTTTAGATTAACACCAAAATCTCGAGTAATCTTACCAATGATGTCCTTCGGTCGAAACACTTATCTGTCCGCCAACTTTGTTGAGATATGTATTCCAATAACTCTCGATGTTGCATGTCTATGATCAGTCATGCACATGTTACGGGGCAAGTATGTTCAGCTGTATATGTTCGGGTCCGAAAAAAAATCACTTTCTAAGTACTTTGTTGCTCGCAAACGCCATTTGCAATTATCACCAGCAAAAACTAATGTGTACACAGTTTGGTTCGATTTGGTTGTTTTGAACTCAAACTTATTAGTCAATGCAAGTAAGTACACAACATCCTGAAGCTCCCTCTTGTTATTGAATACCTGGCCAACCTTCAAATCAATATCTTCCAGTAACACTCGTGATGTACTTCCAACTGAAGAATTTAATAAATGCTCTCTTGTGAAGTAATTGTCTTCATCTCGGTTGCCTTGATTGAATCCATCAAATCTCTGTCTCGAAGGTGTAGAGTGATCGTTAGTTGCATCCCATCCTCCAATTGTATTGTTCCCTCAATTTTTTTCTTCTTCTGCTTCTGTTTCTTCTTCTCCATTATTTTGCTCTTGAACATTGTTTTCGACATACTCCATGTCACAGCCAAACTGATTACTCTCTTCCCGGTTCCCTTCATAATTTTCTTTCTGAGCTATACAAATGGGAGTACCATGCCTAGTTGGTTAAAATTACAGACCATTCAACTTCTTCATCTGAAGTAATTTAAACATGAACTTGTACAATCTGCCCTACTGGTAGTGGAGTAAGAAATCCCAACTATCTATCATCAACTTGGCAAATGTTTCCTACTTTAGCATACACCTCTTCAAATGAAGTTGAATTACTGATCGCAATTCCTTTTACCTTATGTTTGTCACTAAATTTCCACTTTGATCATTCGATGTTCTCGTTGTCAACAAAATGTCCAAAATAAAAAACAGTGACCCAAACAGTTGACGCCATACCTGAAAAGCAATCGAAAAGAAAATTTCATCAAATATGAGGTTGAGTATAAATCATACAAAATGTGCTTCGTTAGGTAAAAATTGTCATGACAAAAATAGGCATGGTAGTTCAAAAAAAGTCAAGGTATATCAAAAAAGTCATGACAGATAAAAAAAATATCATGGTAGATCAAAAAATGTCATGGTAGATCAAACAAAATTAAGGTAGATCAAAATATGTCATGTTAGATAAAAATAAGTCATGGTTTATAAAAAAAAAGTCATGGTAGATCAAAAAATATCAAGGTAGATAAAAAAAGTCATAGTAGATCAAAACGTGTCATGGTAGATAAAAAAATGTCATGATAAAACAAAAATAGTCATGATAGATCAAAAAAAGTAATGGTAGATAAAAAAAGGACATGGTTGATCAAAAAAGTCCTGGTAGATAAAAAAATGTCAAGTTAGATAAAAAATAGACATGGTTGATCAAAAAAAGACATGGTTGATAAAAAAAAAGTCATGGTAGATCAAAAAATATCATGATAGAGCAAAAATAGTCATGGTAGATAAAAAAAAAGTCATGATAGATCAAAAAAGGTCATTGTTGATAAAAAAATCCTGGTAGATAAAAAAAGTTATGATAGATCAAAAAATGTCATGATAGATCAAAAAAAGTCATGGCAGATCAAAAAATGTCATGGTAGAACAAAAATAGTCATGGTAGATAAAAAAATGTTAAGGTAAATAAAAAACAAAGTTATGGTTGATCAAAAAAGGTCATGATATATCAAAAAATGTCAAGGTATATCAAAAAATGTCATGGTAGCTCAAAAATAGATATAGTTGATCAAAAAAGGTCATGGTAGATCAAAAAATAAAGGTAGATCAAAAATGGTAGATCAAAACAAGTCATTGTAGATCAAAAAATGTCAAGCTAGATCAAAAAAGTCATGATAGATCAAAAAAGGTCATGGTTGATCAAATAAAATCCTGGTAGATCAAAAAAAGTCATGGTAGATCAAAAAATAGGCATGGTTGATCAAAAAAAGTCATGGTAGGTCAAAAAATATCATGATAGATAAAAAAATCATGGTAGATCAAAAATACCCAAGGTAGATCAAAAAAAAGTCATGGTAGATCAAAAAAAGTCATGTTAGATCAAGAAAAGGTATGGTAGATCAAAAATATCAATGGTTGATCAAAAAAAGTCATGGTAGATCAAAAAATATTAAGGTAGATCAAAAATAGTCATGATATATCAAAAAAAAGTCACGATAGATCAAAAAATATCATGGTACAACAAAAATAGTCATGGTAGATCAAAAAATGTCAAGGTAGATAAAAAAAGGTTATTGTTGATTAAAAAAGGTCACGATATATCAAAAAATGTCAATGTATATAAAAAATTGTCATGGTAGATAAAAAATAGACATGATTGATAAAAAAAAGGTCATGGTAGATCAAAAAATGTCATGGTAGATCAAAAATAGACATAGTTGATAAAAAAAAGTCACGGTAGATCAAAAAATGTTATGATAGAGCAAAAATAGTCATGGTAGATCAAAAAAGTCGTGGTAGATAAAAATCATGGTAGATCAAAAAAGTCATGGTAGATCAAAAAAGTCATATGGTAGATCAAAAAATGTTAAGGTATATCAAAAAAAAAAATCATGGTAGATCAAAAAATGTGAAGGTAGATCAAAAAATAGGCATGATTACTTAAAAAAGTAATGATAGTTTTAAAAAATGTCATGGTAGATCAAAAATAGGCATGATTAATCAAAAAGGGTCATGGTAGATCAAAAAATATTATGGTAGATAAAAAAAGTCATGGTAGATCAAAAAATGTCAAGGTAGATCAAAAAAATGTCATAGTAGATAAAAAATGTCATAGTAGATCAAAAAATATCATGATAGATCAAAAATAGTCATGATAGATCAAAAAATGTCATAGTAGAGCAAAAATAGGCATGACAGATTAAAAAAGTCATCGTAAATCAAAAATACCCATGGTTGCTAAAAAAATATCATGGTAGATCAAACAATGTAATGGTAGATCTAAAAAAGTCATGGTAGATAAAAAAATATGGTAGATCAAAAATATGCATGGTAGATAAAAAATAGTCATGGTTGATCAAAAATCGGCAAGGTCGATCAAAAATTGACAATATTGATTAGAATTATACATGGTCTAGTAAAATTAATAAAGGTTGATCAAAAATACTAAAGGACTATTAAAAGTGTCCACCGTTGAGCATAAATAGGCAAGTTTGTTCAAAAATACTCTACGTTGATCAAATATAGTCAAAGTTGCTTAAAATTATACAAGATCTAGCAAACTATTAAAAGTCTACTAAAATAGACAAAACATAAATTGTTCGTTTGCTTCAACCGAGCAGTTTCACAATTGTTCGGTCCATGTAACCGAACCATTGTTATCAACACTGTTGTTGTTGTTGTTTGCAACATTGTTATCAACATTGTTGTTGTTGTTTGCAGCATTGCATTTCATCAAAATTACAAATAATCGAACTTTCATAAATATAACAAATTTGCTGCAATGCATATAACATCAAAACTAAATAATATGTTCACTGGACATAATCTGAAGAACCAAAATTTTTCACAGCAACAGAAAAACTAATCATAATGATTGATTTGCTGATCGGTAAAATGATGGAATGAATTCAAGAGATAAAACCATACGAGTTGCAGTAGAGAGGAAGAATAATTCATATGAGAGTTTGCAGTAGGAAAGATAGAATGAACAAAAGAAGAAGAATACGATGATAAACTAATACGAAAAAAGAAGAATACATATTTTTTACGTTCTTAGTTCTGGATTAGATTTGAGAATAGTATAGATATTTCACAAAATAGTCATTTAAGTTAATTTTGTAAGATAAAATGGTGTTATAGACAATTTATCACAAAAAAATGTTACATAAATTAGTTTTTTGATAGTTAGGTTAATTTTATTTGTGTGAATCTTGAGAAGTTCGGTTAATAAATTATCCCCACTTATAAATAAAAAAATGTAAAGCGTTAGAAAAGTGTGCATCTTCTCTCTCAAATTCGCTTCCACTCTTCTCACTACCTTTTGGCTTTTGCCATGAACTAAGAATTGAGGATAAATGTGAAAATGGTTTCTCGTTCACACCTATACAGTCAACAAGTTCTGTCCCACAATTTCGCAATTGGATTTTTAAAAGTAGATAGATGGCTGTGCAATTCCCACTGTTCACTCTGCAAATTTCTTCTCCTCGTCAACCGCTCTCAACATTCATTTATCCCTGTGGCTGTGAGTTTTCTGATTCCATTGCTTGTCTTTCAATACATTCTTATGTGTTCGCTACATTTATATACGTCTTTATCAACTTCTCCGTTTCCTTGTTAAATTCCCATTTCAGTTGATACACGTAACTACGAAGAAATCAGTACTTTGATTTTTATGCTCTTAAGTCTTAACCTTGAGGAATTGGGTCAATTGAGTTTGTCAGATTGTCAGTAATGTTACTGACTGTAATTGTATGTATATTTTTGTTTTAAGCTTTAAGATTTAAGGTCCGTTCACCTTTGCAATTTCGTGACTTGCGATTGCGATTTTAGATTTTCTCTTTCTCTGATCGCACCAAAAGTTTTCTCCATCTCACCTACTTTTTCTTCTATCGTTTACAAAATCAAACCTGAACCCACAAAAGCTAAGTCAGTTAATCACGAGACCAAATGTACCCTAGTTTAATTTTCATTGAGAGTATCATTGCCTGTTTGAAATTCAGGATATTGTTTATTTGGCTTGTTGTTTGTCTTTGATTGATGATCTCTGGCATTTGAGAATCCAAGAATTACCGGCCCTTTGTCATGGTGACAGGCCCTCATCGAACACATTAACATGTTGACAATTTTTTTCCGATAATGGTTGGACTTTTATCACATCAGAGACATGTTCCACCAAATATATGCATTTATATACGCATAGATAAACATACGCAAAAAACAGTTCTTTGAGGTTCATCTGGAGACCGTTCACACATGTTGGTAACTCTGAGAGAAATCATAAAACTTGATTCCTGATGCAATAATATATGGTCACGCGTCGACCAGATATGTCTCATATTCAGCGTATCCCAATGACTACACTTCTAAAAAGACTAAATAAAATAGTTTGCACAGTCATGAGCATGTCAACATGTAGTAGGATGTCGGCCGACTGTTAGTCTCAGACTTAATGCTACGACGTAGTATAATATGATATCCTTTATGCATCAAATCTCATAATTGTTTTAACACTAATTACATTAATAAGGTAATTAATCAGCGCCTTTCACTTCTCTTCTAACACTGTCATGGGGGCTAAGAGGGAGCAAACCATCCATGTTTTCTTCACAACATCTCCGATACTCAACAAGCAAAGGGAAGGGTCTCCTTTCCCTCCTTTTTTGCTTCCATTCCTGGCCCCTATGTGCTTTAAATCCAACCATACAGTGCGCTAATATCTGTCGAAGATACACTTGGAGCAAAACTGATGAATTTATGTAGCTAGCATTGATTGACATACTAAGTCGGTGGAGCTGTATCACAACACAACATTGGGAACAATGGATTTAAGCTACTAATCTATCCTCCGGAGGCTTAACATAAACAAGAATGCTTTGAGTAACTGAGGCATTAGGGCTTTATTCTGTATTGGATCACAAACTTTGATTGGATTGGGAATATTTTACTTCCCTTTGCTTGTTGAGTATAATAGTCACGCATGTAAAATATTTATAGTCCTCGCACATAATAGTCTCATAATTGTTCTAGTATAGTAGTCTCACATATATTTTAATCGAGGTTTTCCATTGCACAATATTAAGGTCTTGAAATTTCAAGTATCCGAGTCAACGAAATCCCCCATCAACTGTTTCCCACTCATCTCCGATGCAGATGTGAAATCTTAAGTTAAAGAATTTCAAGATTAGGTAGCAGGGTACACATTTCCTTCTAGCACAAAGCAGTACATGATAAAGTTAACCGTTTAAGTTTTTTTTGTTAATAAACAAGGATTGCACAAAGTTACAGCTTTGGGGTATGATTTTGTATTTAACAACTTCAATGCTTCAAGGCAATTCATTCGAAAAACCTAGATCGGGAAATGTCAAATTTCCTACCTCTAATATCAAAGGCCCACAAAAGCCAATCTTTCTTGGGTGACCTTGTTAAGATATCATTGCTATGTGAAGAAGGGCACACTTGTGACAAAGTTTACAAGCTTTCCATTACTGCTGGATAGTGATCATTATCTGTCAACACTTCTTCAAAACAAGGGCCTTCGACAAGATTCTCCCCTGATTTGATATCAAGGTGCCTCAGACATAACATCTTCCATGTAATTTTTGGCTTAGTAATATTACTCCTTGATGATATGGAAAGGGTTTGTACGTTAAGAAGGTTGGAAATCAAAGTTGGGGGACTTCCATCCTTGGCCCGAATTGCCTAGTATCCATAGTTGTCAAAGTCGAGAGGCGCCAAAAAGGCGATAGGTCCAAATTTGAGGCGAGAGGCGAGGCGCTAAAAAGGCGCCAAAAAGGCGCTCACAAAAAAAATACCAAGGAAAAATACATATAAGTATTTAACTTAACAAATATCAACAAAACATGTTATAAGTAAGCATAATACATGAAACTAAGTGTTGGAAAACTAGTGTTTTTAAGTGAAGTAAATTGGGACTTTGAGGCACTAATTTATTTTAGAGTCATTTATGTAATCACTAGGGTAATTGTGGAATTATATTCTTCTCCATGAATACATAAGAATACCATATTTATTTGTCCAATTCGGATTTCGGATGAATAAGTTATAAAGGTTTAAAGTATGACATTGAAAGTGTTGGAAGTGGGTTATCCCACATCGGAAAAATATGAAAGGTTTGAATGGTTTATATACAAAGGCTCCCTTGTGTTGGGTAAGCTTGTATAGAAAGAACTATCCCTCCCACGCACGCCCGTAGGGGAGGGTGCAAATCAAGATCCAATTTGCCTTGGGTCGGCTTACTCGTGTGCCCGCACATGCGGACACGAATGTCAGACCAAATTGTGCTATCTTGACAAGTTCACCTTTTGTTTATTTTTTGAATTCTAAAAATACAAAAAAATAGTTTCAAATGTTTTTTTAGTGAGCGCCTTTCACGCCTTTTTACCGCCTCTCGCCTTTCACGCACATCGCCTCGCCTCGAACACATGAGGCGCTACAGCCTCGCCTCTCGCCTGAGGCGCTCGCCTTTGACAACTATGCTAGTATCTCAAATGAACTTCTTGTAATGTTTCACAAGGGAATAAGAGTATATAGATAGATTCTAAATCCAAAACTCTAAGAAGTTTGAAGGTTTCCCATGATATTGGTCTAGCCTCCCGAGGATAACAACCCATTTCAACACTGTAAGACGATGGAGACCGGATGAACCCGACAGTAGGCTTTTTTTTTTTTGATAAGTAAGGTATATATTAAAAATCAAAAGCGGCAAATAAGGAGCCGCAACCTATTTACACAGGAGGGAAACTCCAATAATTATAGATTACAAAAATTCACTACAAAGTCAGCAAAAGAATTGACCTCAGACCTAACACCATCACTACACCAAAAAATGAGCGGCTCATTCTTCAAAGAACGACAAAGACCTTTCCACGTTATCAAAAACTCTCCTATTCCTTTCTTTCCAAATCACCCAAAGATACTCCCAAAGGAATAGTCTGCCAAATAAAATCTCTCCGTTTCCTCTTGTGCAAGGACCAACAAAGGAAGAGATCCTTAATGGATTCCGGCATGGCCCAAGACAAGTTAAAAATGTGAAAAATGTAGTCCCACAAGGCACCTGCTACCGGACAGTGAAGCAAAAGATGATCAGCACTCTCACCATTACATTTGCACATATAACACCAGCTCACTACCACCTTCCCGCGTCTCCTAAGATTATCCCCTGTAAGAATGGCTTCGTTCACCGCTTCCCAAATAAAGAAAGCAACTCTAGCCGGAGCTTTAGACTTCCAAATAGCTTTCCAGGAAATGCAGACCCTTCCCCAAAATCTGAACCAAAGTAGTAAGACTTAACTGAGAACATTTTGTTTTTAGCCCTATCCCAGATGACCTTGTCAACACAACTCCTATCCAGGTGCTGAGAATAAAGCAACTCAGAGAGCTGGAGGAAACTCTGCACTTCCCAATCCTGAAGAAACCTTCTAAAAACTGGATTCCAAAGAGATTATGAGGAAAGTGCAGGCCGAGGTGCTCATTTTCAGAAGAAATTGAACAAGAAGATGGAGATGAAGAATTAGGAAATGAAAGGACTTGGTGGCCATACCATTAAACTTTTGGTGAGGATTTCTCTTCCTCAGCTTTTCTTAGAAGACATAAACTGCGCAACAAATCATGGAGTTGGCAAGTTTTAATTCCTCCATCAAATCTTGTTTCTACAATCACTACCAAACTTCTCTTTAGTAGTTCCATAAAAGAATCCATCGCAATTTCCTCCAAGATTTTCCTTCCAACTTGATGTATAAGCCCTTTAGCAACCCATAACCAAATCAACTTGTGTACTGGTATAGCAGAGTCTTCTGGGATTACTCCCAAAAAGAGAAATAATGGTCTCAGGTGTTGAGGCAAATGGTTATGACTCAATACAAGGGTGTCCATGTACTGGTTCACGCTATTCGAGATATATGAACTGCATTTCCACCAACTACGGCAGTTGTAGCCTTGCATTTGAATAGTCCAGATATTACAACAAGTGCAAGAGGCAGACCTTGACATTTTATTGCAATTTCGTTTGCAAAATGTTGCAACCTCCGAGGGAGGATTCTCGATTGAGAAACTTTCGTCGCCAATAGAACCAAACTTTCATCTTGGGTTAAAAAACACAAATGAATATTAGGTTGTGCACGGAAATCAAAATCAAAATCCAAATCCAAATCAATAAGCCGACTAGTTAACATAATTTTGCTACCATTGTTGTCATCGGGGAAAGATAATTTCTATCATCCCACGTCCTCCTATCCCTTACATTTTAAGCTTGAGCTAATTTATCGTTGTTCATTTCATCATAATATTCATCATCAGTGAGTTGAATCACACATCACACAACTCAAGATGGCAATCAACATATCCCTCTTGTTATAAACTTGAGAAATACAACTCCAAGCATGGATATGGAAATGATGGATAATAAACGGATGATCATAAACTTTTCTAGCCAAAGTCGTTTTACCAAGCCCCGACATCCCCACAATTGACACCATTTCAAGCCGCTTGTTGATTCCTCCCGTGAGGCGGTCAGCCAGTATAGTTGTCTCCTCATCAAACCCCACTACAATTTCTTCACTACGCAGCTGCCGCGGGACCTCATGCTGGCTATCTCCATACTATAATTCTCTTCCAAAGGAACCCAGAGTGCAACCCTAGAAGGAGGTCTATCTTGATTATCTCCGACTTGAGTTGTTTATCCTGGAGTGAGGCGTGATTGAACACAGGGTCCACGATGCCAATTGCCTCCCGAATAACAGCTTCAGCTTCATAGGAAGAATCGTTAGGCGTGATCTTTAAATCAGAGAAGACCTTAACAAGATGGCAAACATATTCAATCCGAGGCTTGATCCAAAATGGAGCAATATTGTTGTCGGGGCTAAGTAGCGTCTCCGGTCGCGTTAGTAAAAGACTAATGTTACTATTCATCTCTAATTTTCCTAGTCAACAACTACTGAAGAAGATGAAGAAGAAGAAGGTGATTTTGTGTGTGTGTGTGAGAGAGAAGGCGAGGGGATGAAAATGGGGGTCTGGGAGCCGGAGGAGAAGCCAAAGGGAAAAGGTTTGGGATACATCGAAAACACCCGTTCATATATATCAAATGCCTTTGTGTGGGCGACCAAGTCTTGGCGTTTGCTTTAGTATTATTTAAGTTATAGTGTTGCTTTTGCTGGGGATACCACCTGCAAAAACCACGGCCGCCACCCTAACCTCCAGGAGTTCGAAAGCGGCCACCACCATCAATTTACGATAAAAATTGTGAGTCAATCTATTTTTAAAAGTTTTCAACTGCTTTACACTCATATTTTTTCGAAACCTTTAAAATTGTCGAGGGTGACCTACCTGAATTTCTCCCAAATTATGCTGCATCCTTATAAACCGTGTAAATTTAGCGCTCTCTCTCTCTCTCTCATTCGCTTCCTCTCCCTTTCTCACTACCTTTTGCCATGAACTAAGAACTGAGGATAAATGTGAAAATGGTTTCTCGTTCACACCTATATAGTCAACAAGTTCTGTCCCACAATTTTGCAATTTATCAAAAAAGGAGTAGATAGATCATTGATGGCTGTGCAATTGCCACTGTTCACTGTGCAAATTTCTTCTCCTCGCCAACCGCTCTCCACATTCATTTATCCCTATGACTGAGTTTTCTGATTTCATTGCTTGTCTTTTAGTACATTCTTATGTGTTCGCTACATGTATATATGTATTTATCAACTTCTCAGTTTCCTTGTTAAATTCCCATTTCAGTTAATACACTTAACCATGAAGAAATCAATACTTTGATTTTTATGCTCCTAACCTGGAGGAATTGGGTCAATTGAGTTTGTCAGATTGTCAGTTTCATTGCCTGTAATGTTGCTGACTTAAATTGTATGTATATTTTTGTTTTAAGCTTTAAGATTTAAGATTTAAGGTCCGTTCTCCTTTGCAATTTAGTGACTTGCGTTTGCGATTAGACTTTCTCTTTCTCTGATCGCACCAAAAGTTTTCTTTATCTATCCTCTTTTTCTTCTATCATTACAAAATCAAACCTGTACCCACAAAAACTAAGTCACTTAATTGCGAGACCAAATGTACCCTTAGTTTAATTTTCATAGTGAGTATCATTGCCTGTTTGAAATTCAGGATATTGTTTATTTGGCTTGTTGTTTGTCTTTGATTAATGATCTCTGGCATTTGAGAATCGAAGAACTACCGGCCAAATATATGCATTTATATACACATATAGATAAACATACTTGAGGTTCATCTGGAGACTGTCCACACATGTTGGTAACTCTGAGAGAAATCATAAAACTTGATTCATGATGCAATAATATATGGTCACGCGTTGAGTCATATGTCTCATCTCCAGCGTATCCCAATGACTACACTTCTAAAAGACAAAATAAAATAGTTTGTACAGGCATGAGCATGTCAACATGTAGTAGGATGTAGGCAGACTGTTAGTCTCAAACTTAATGCTACGACGTAGTATAATATGATATCCTTTATGCCAAATCTCATAATTGTTTTAACACTAATTACATTAATAAGGTAATTAATCGGTGCCTTTCACTTCTCTTCTAACACTGTCATGGGGGCTAAGAGGGAGCAAACCGTCCATGTTTTCTTCACAACATCTCCGATACTCAACAAGCAAAGAGAAGGGTCACCTTTCCATCCTTTTTTGCTTCCATTCCTAACCCCTATGCACTTTAAATCCAACCATACAGCGCGCTTATATCTGTCGAAGATACACTTGGTGCAAAACTGAGGAATTTATGTAGCTAGCATTGAGTGACATACTAAGTCGTTTAATTTTTGTTCATTGTGGTTAGTTTTTCTTCCCCATGTAAACAGAGAACTTGTGCTAAGGTAACTTCAACACCCCCCCTCCTTCTCCCAATCCCTATTTATTTATATCCTCTTTACTTTAAGTTGACTTTTGAAGCTGATTGCAATAGATTGCAGGTTGATATCTTAGGCATTTGATGCAGATCTACGGAAACAAAACATTCCTCTGAATAGTTTTGGACTGAATATGTAGTGAACTGGATTTGTTGACCACTCTTTTTGTACCAATTGACTCTTCTAGGGGTAAGCGATCAGTTAACACTTGTGAAAGCTTCCTCAGTCATTATAACATGAATGACAATATAATAAGTCAAAACATGCCAAGCTGCAGATTATGTAATAAAGTTGAGCATTAGTGAATCAGTAAGTTAATTAAAGGAGAATTGTTTTGCGTCAAAAATGTTCCGGTCACGCTTCATTTATTTTTTTGTGAACGACTACACTCGTATGATCCTTACCTATGTTAAGAGTTCAGTATTATTTTGGTGTCTAAACTGATCTGCATAGACTGGCAGACAGACAAACTAAATAAATCAGCAAAAGCTCTTTCCTGTACATGCAAAGGGAAATAAACTGTCCGGCGGTCAGCTTAGCTAAACTGAGTTCTTACGGATCTCTGCTGTTAAGCTGATTTTAGAATATTTTTGGTTTGTGTTCAGTGGCGGACGCATGAAGCTTTCTATCTGGGTGCACAAATTTAATACAGTTACAAATTATAATTGTTCTATACGCGTTTTTATACTTTGAAATCGTTTAATTACATCATTATTTGTAACGTTTCTAAGCAAATATTTTTCAATAATAAATACAAGACAATCATTTATAAATTGATCATAAATTTGGTTTCTATTTAAAAAATTTCTCCATAATTACTAAAACAAAATTCCTTCAAATCAACCACAATTTGGAAATCTACACAAATAAAAAAAAATCTCATAAATCAACTACCTCAACCCCCAAATTAAAATGCTCTAATTTCAGATTAAATAAATATACATTTTCTACCAAGATATTGAATATACAAATTTAGGAAATAAAACAATATTATCATAATATCAATATATCATCTATCACAAATTCATAAATCACAATTCACAACAAGTTCATAAATTAAATACTCAATTAGGGCTATTTCAAAATTATGATTATTTCAAATTAGGGCTATTTTAAAATAAGGGTTATTAATTTTTTAAAAAATTTAAACCACAATTATAACTTGTTTTTTATTTAGGTGGGGGCAAATTGTAGAAATTTGATTCAGGCGGTGGCAAAATATACAATATAACATATTATTATTATTTTTTAAAAAATTCCTTCACAGACAAAACCCCAAGTGGGGGCAACTGCCCCCATATCCTTTGCACTATGTCCGCCACTGTTTGTGTTGTAGCTTTATGTTTTTGGAGGTTGGTTCTTGTAAGCATTGGTGTTTGAGGTTTTTTTTTATGTTTTCGATACAGTTTGACAAAATCATGTTCTCTGTTCAAAAAAATAAAAGAAAAAAAAACTCTAATGAATTGTTTTTGTTATTCTAGGCTGTTACAGAAATCATAAAAGAGATGGAGATAGCCGCAGAGGAGATTAAGGAGATTCACAACCAACAGTTGTATGGAACTGGAGTCCCAAACGTTGGAATGACTCTTCATGAAAGTCCACGAAGAGCAATTGTGCCCAATGTTGATTATGACACTATGATTGGCTTTGACCAAGAAGTAGAAACCATAAAAGATCAACTTACTGGTCTATCAAAGCAGCTGGAGGTCATCTCAATTGTTGGCATGCCTGGATTGGGTAAGACAACTCTTGCGAAAAATTTATATAATGATCCTTTTATTGTGTATCATTTCTATATTCGTGGATGGACCTACGTCTCTCAAGTATATCAAAAGGGAGATTTGCTACGCCGGATTCTGAGTTCTCTAATTCCTCGGAAGGATGAAGTTCAAACAACCAGTGATGACAAGTTGGGAGAAAAGCTATATCGACACTTGAAAGGTAATAGGTACCTAATTGTGATCGATGATATATGGGATATAGTGGCATGGGAGGAAATACAGAAATCATTTCCAAATGATAACAATGGTAGTAAAATTTTGTTCACTAGTCGGATCAAAGAAGTTGCTTTCCGTGCCCAGCCTGACAAACCTCCTCATTTTCTGCGATTTTTAACTCATGATGAAAGTTGGCTTCTTTTGCAACAAAAGGTATTTATGGGAGAAAACTGCCCTAAGGAGTTGGTTGAAACTGGAAAGCATATTGTAGATAGTTGTCACGGGCTGCCCCTCACGATTGTTGTTGTAGGCGGACTTCTTGCAAAAACAGAGAGGAAACAAGAATGGTGGAAGCAAGTTGCAGAAAGTGTAAGTTCATTCGTGGTTGGGGACCCAGAACAGTGTACCAACACACTAGCTCTGAGTTACAACCACCTGCCACAACACACTTAAAACCGTGCTTCCTCTATCTAGGGGCATTTCCAGAAGACCACGAAATCCCTGTGAGGAAGTTGACCTGGTTATGGATTGCGGAGGGATTTATCAAACAAATTGGGAAAAAGAGTTTGGAGGATGTTGCTGAAGAATATTTGCTGGATCTGGTGGACAGAAGTTTAGTCTTGATTGTGAAAAGAAAAGCTACTGGGGGGCTCAGATCGTGCCGTGTCCATGACTTACTACGCGATTTATGCGTGAGACAAGCTAATGAAGAGAATTTCCTCGTTTGTGATTTTTGCTTGAGGAAAGCTAAGGAAGAAACAGATCGGCAATGGTATAATGATAATGGAGAAGTTTCTTCCCATTCAGTGCTTAGAAGATACAGACAACATTGTCTGTGCTTCCATTCTTGTTTCTTAAAGCTATCACATTGTTTGGGTTTCAGAAAAGATAAGAAAGAGAATACTCTGCTGCAGAATCACGAGGTTGAGCTAGTTTCTGCTTCTTCCTGGATTCCTAAATCAAGCAACCGGAAACGGCTATCCGTCCATTCAAGGGTGTTTGATCATCTTTCTCTAAAGTCTTTTGCCTCGCAAATCAACTCTTTGTTGTGCTTTTCCTCTAAACATTGTCCATCGGCTAGAGAGAAATTTCCATCCATGTTTCAAGAATTCAAACTTCTTAAAGTGTTGGATTTATCAACTATCCGTATCCCAACATTTCCCAGCAAAATCACACAATTAGCTCTTTTGAGATACTTGGCACTTCGAGGTAAATACCTTAGTCCCCCTGCATCAATATCTAAACTTTGTAATCTAGAAACCCTTGTCCTAGCAGAAAGTACCGGGGTTTACATAAGCCCAGAGATTTGGAAGATGGCAAAACTAAGGCATCTATGTATTGCTGGGAAAAATCATATATTAAAATTCTCAGGTGATGACTATCCCTCCGTTTTGGATAACTTGCAGACTCTGTCGCAAGTAAGTCCTTCCCGGGAATGCCAGGTTGTGTTGGCAAGGACTCCAAATCTCCGGAAGTTGGGATTTTGTGGAAATCTTGTATCAAAGGGGAAGTTTTGGTTTCCAGATATCAACTTCCTGAACAACCTTGAATCAGTGAAGTTGTTCAATATGACCTCCCCAATTTGGAATGGGTCCTATTGGAATATCCGCTTAAAGGCTTGTTGCAGGAATGGGTTGGGGTGTAGTGTCCACCCAGTTAGACTTGGAGGAGTGAAATTTCCTCAAAATCTTAAAAGGTTAACTTTATCATGTACATATTTAGATTGGACGGAAATGTCGACCATTGGGATGTTACCCAACCTTGAGGCTCTTAAGTTAGAATATCTAGCCTGCTATGGACCATGCTGGGAATCAAGTGAAGGGGGATTTCGTCAACTCAAATATTTGAGATTAACTTGCATGGACATTGAGGAATGGATAGCTTCCCAGTCCCATTTCCCGATCCTTCAGCGTCTTGTGCTGCATGGATGTGAAAAGCTTGAGGAGATCCCGTCCGAGTTGGGGAATATACCCACACTGCAAACAATTGACATAAGTTGGTGTAGCCGCTCCACTGTAGTTTCTGCTAGGCGAATTCAAGAAGAGCAGCAGAACTATGGAAATGATTGGCTACATGTCTTTTTCAATCCTCCGGATCGGCATTTCACGACAGATTCCTGAGCCTGTTTCATGCATGGTCAAAGTTTGGTTAAACTCCATAACATTCACTTTTCTGTTTCTCACAGCTACATGAAAAGGTTATTGGACATGATAGTTGGCTAAACCGAATACAATATATTAATCATTAATCATTAATCATATAGAAAGAAAGAATGAGTACGCCTGCGAATTTGGTCAAATGTGTTGAGTTTGATTGAAGCGGGTGATGAGTTGTAACGGGTTAATGTCAAATTGATATTCATTTCACTCATTTCATAAACTTCATATGTAAGTTTACAAGTATCACTTAAAATGCGAAGCAACAACTCCCTCTTTTGGTACACCCAGAAACATAGGTCCATGTCCGTGCATAGAAATGATGTTTAATCAACAGATTGTTGTAAAGCTTTCTAGCCATTGTTATTATACCATTTTGTGGGCCTGAACTGCAGGTACGACATTTTCAAGATGTATACATATGAAATCAACCAACAAAGGATGCTTGAGATATAGCAGGATCCTTGGCTCACGAAGTAAATAACGTATTGTTTACTTTTAAACTCTTGTACATGAGATTAGACACAAATTGAGAAGAAAACAAATTGACGCTATTATAGATCATTAGTATAATATGTAGTTTATTTTAAAGCCTTTGTTCATGCGCTTATAATTAAAGTATGAAAATTAATCTCTTCTCTATCTCTTCTCTACCTATAAAAGTGAAGGTTGTTTCTTATAATTTAATGGGTAGACAAAAATGACCCTATAGCTAATAAACCAACCACAATTGAATTAAGGTCAAACAAGTAAATTTATCATATTTCATTAAAGTCAAACAAGTAAATTTATCATCATAAAAAATAATGTGCGGACAAAAATAACCCTAAATAATTTAAGCCACCAACCATTGAATTAAGACCAAAATGTAATTTTCCCAGTCTACGTTACTAGCGTTCAAATCCCGGTTACAAACTGAAGCGGAAGATGAAGAATCTGCATACCAAGAATAGATTGAATCGAATGCCCAGTTATTGAAGATTTGATTGAATCGAATGCCCTGTTATAAACTGAAATGGAAGATTCTGCAGCCCTATATCTCGCTTAACTCATCCATTTGTCAGCTCTCCTCGAGGATAAATTGACATTGGATTTCCCGTTGGAGCAATGCAGAATTTTTTTTGCCTACACCTAAAGAGTGACTACTTACCTAAGCACATCTTATTGCTTGATTATGCTGGTTAGTTTTTCCCTCGAGAATCATGTTATAGCTTGAATCGAAACCTATTTTCTCACGAATCATGTTATTGTAGCAGTAATTCACATTAGTTTGAATCGAAACCTTATTGTTGTTAATGCATAATTTGTTAATGATCCATATTACAAGATTGAGGAGGGCTTTATGGGTATAGTTGAATAATAACTTGTTTGAGTTGGACTTCATTGTTTTGCTACTGTTTGAGGAAATATTTTTGTGTTGTTGTTGCTGCTTATGGTTTATGAATATTGCAAATTGTGGGATGGCATATTTATATGTTGTTGATATATGGTTTATGAACATTGCAAACTTTGGATTGACATATTTATATGAAAATCGTTGGAGTAATGTAATAAACTCTGTTTTCTGTAAGCTTTATGTTCATGATGAGGCTCAAAACTTCTTCCATCCTAAGTGCTCTATTCAGTCTTTAATTCCTCCATACTCCATAGCCTGAATTTGGCACAAAACAAATTTTGTTCCACACAAAATCCACCTGGAATTGGAAATAATACAAATTTAACATACCTGAATGGGTTGGATGCTGGTTTTCCGGAGAATTGTCAAACACGATTAGGTGGTTGGTTACTCTAAATCCATTCCAAGAAGGAAGAAATGATTTCCCTTTTGCAGTAAAACAAAGAATGATCAGTAACATTGTTTAGAGATCTTACCTTGGATTTTTAGAGATCCTTATGAATGATCAGTAACATTGTTTAGTCAAAATGGTGTTTTTGAAACCTTCTACTCTGTAATTTATGGAGGAAGACAGATTGCTATCTTCACCTTGTATGCTTGATTGAATGATTAAACTTCTCCAACCCATATCAGAGGGCAAGAAAGAAGATCTTCAATAAGGTCTTTTCTAAGGTATAAGTCGAATGTGGAGTTTGTACTTTATTTGTGAATAGAATCAATTACTTGGCTTTCAAAGAGCGAATGGGGAGGTATAAAAATAAGGTAGGTAAGATGGATGCAAGTTTTTTGCTGAATAGATCCCAGAGCTTGATAAGGTGGTCGATTGATAATAGCTTCCTTAGTGTAGACGCCTAAGCTCTTTCAGCCCATCCCGAACTCGCTCACCTACTCCGCTAAATAGAGATAGACATGAGGTTTGGAAATATTCTTAATCAATTCCATTCCTCTCATTAGATAGAATGCACTCATAGTTAGAGCTCTATAGAGATTCTTTGCTCCATCTCTGAAGTCAGATTAATTGCTTGCTTGACTAAGAAGACCGTTTTTGACCTGAAAAGTAAAAAGGGTGTATCTCAAAGATAGGATCCAAGGCTTTGATCGCAGGACCCTTTATTGAAGTTGGGGCCAGAAGATTATAGGGCTGGAGATTGGGTGAGAAAGACTAAAGGAGAGGAGTGAATGCCACTCAAATACAATAAGTGCTAATGCGGATCCATGTCTTTCTTAATAGAAATAGGCTCGGTGATTATGAAATGGGCTTTTAACTCTCAAAAATAGTTGATCGGCGGTATGACTTCCTTTGCCAATGACGACCTATACATAGTCCCAGCCTTCTAGCTACGGCAGATATTGAACCTTCGCTTATTGTGAAAAGGAAATGCCCTCAGCAACAAGAGGAATAGCCATGAAAACATAAACCATTCTCTTTTTCTCATATTGTTGCGATGAGCCTGACAACCTAACATAATGGATAATACTTGTGAGAGAGCTTTGACTAACTGCTATAGAAGGGGAACCGATCTTTAGCTTGATTAGATGAACCAATGAACTATTGGGATATCAAACAAAGAAGACCGATTAACAAGCTTGATTAGCTTGATCTTTAGCCTTCCTTTTACCTTGAGCCTTGTCGTTAGAGGAATGCTAGAACTCTTGCTTTCCTCGGGTACGCAAAGAGTTGAAGCCTTTAGCTTTAGGATATCCTTAATACAAGTAAAGAGGTCTTTCTTGAATATGGTATTCATGTGGAAGAATTAGGTCTCAACCTAAGGCCATTTAACGCATTCATCAATGGATTTTCTCTTAAAGGCCCTATGCGAGGACGAAGATCAAGACTTATCTAAAGATCTGATTCGATGGAATCGTAGGCAGTTCATTCTTGGACTATGCTTAAGACAGATTAACTAGGAAAGAAGGAAGAGAACTCTTAGTTTGGCAACAATTATTGATCATGCAACCAAGCTGAGAAAGAAAGCTGATCTCCTTCGATGAATGCGCTTATTCAAGGTGAAGTCTTCTGGGCTAGAAAGAAAGCCTTTTTCATGGGCTTCCATATTAACGAGCTACCTTTTTCTAGGATAGCTCCATAATGAGACAATCATCCTTTTAAGAGCTCGGGATCAGCCTTTCAGCATGCCACTACCCTTTCTTTTTAGGACTGGGCACTCCATTGTTCAGGAGATGCCTTCCAGACGGCCTATGGACGGACTTAGGCCATTCCTATATCATGGAAAAAGGTAAATAGGCTAGGGCTAGAAGAGCTCATAGACCTTCGAGCATATTTGAGATAAGAGCGATAGATTCTCTTGTTGTATGACCACCTTTTACCCTCTGGTTTAGAAAAGCTTTCTCCCTAGCAAATTGTTCAGGTTGCTATACCAGCTATTTAGGAACCATTCAGGTGCCCATTGGACTGATCGATCATATCTTCTGGAACTAGACTTCCCCTTCTGGTGTTGCAGACATCTTCTTTTAAGAAGTAAGCACAACCAAAGCACACAACTGGAATAAGCTCCTACTTGCACAGAGAATAAAAAGAAGGGCTTATCTGATAACCCTTTAGTGGCCTCGTCTGTTCTACTAAATAGAAGAGGCTTCCAGCAGCAATTTTTTTTATGAATAGTGCACCAACGGTGCTCTAAGTATAATAGGCCTTAAGCAATGATTCTTCAATAGTTGCTTTATCTCCTTCGTTGATTCAACTGAGAACTTTCAATTTGAGCGAGAAGAGTCAGGCTATTGTGCTATGGCAGATTTCCCTAGCTTTCACTCCTTAGAGAAGAAGATGATAGGCGGGAAGGGATAGATGACCGTTAATCTGATCCTAGGTAATATGTTCTGTTCCCAAGTGCCAACCAAGAAAGAAAGAAGGGAAAGCCTTAACCAGATGAAACAATCTTTCCTTATCTCGTTAGGAAGATCTAACGAGTACCTTTGGGCTGGGTAGTAGACAATCTGCACTCTCATATTGAAATATATAGAGAAGACCTACATTCTTTATGGCTTAGGTAGCAATTAAAGAGCTCAATTCGGTAAGTGTGCTCTTGGTACAAGATTGCCAAGATTAATGACTCTTTAGTTTTTAGTGAGAGGTTCTCGCCATCAGAAGTTATAAAAAGAAGAAATATTAACCTTTTGAGGTGACTAAAAGAAGATTTCCGACTTATCTCCACCACCTTAATTCGGTAATAAAGGTTGTTAGGTGGCATACCCTCCCTAGCTAGCTTTCACCAATTGCAGTAAAGTGGATAGATAATATCAGTTCTGAATGGTCAATGTAATGGATCTCGTGAAAGTTGAGATAACATACCGCTTCGAGACTATCTATTATGTTCTAGCCCTTGGTGTTTTTAGACTTCTAGGAAGGGCACTTCGGTAAAGTCAATAAAACAGAGCTGGCTTTCTTTCTCTCTAACGCTTGAGCTTTATAACTGGGTGTAGGAAGCATAGATAGAGTGCCCGAGTCTATTGCCTGAAAAGCCTTAATAAGTGATTTAGTACTCAAACTCTATGGCACTTTCTCTAACTGAAAAGCAGTGGCACTAACAGCAAGAGATTCTATATGGAACGGACTGAACTCCAAGAAAGCATATTTCATAAGCAAGGAGGTAAAGCATGAAAGCAAAACAGTATGAGTTGAACCAATCAATCTCAGTCAGGGAGGAGGAATCCGACAGATTCACCATCAGATTGAACATCAGATTTTCCAGCACGCGAAATCTATTTCTCTCAAATTGGGAAGTCGGGCCCTGAAAGTATAGAATTGCTCAAGTAATTGCACTTAATATAGTAGAGAGCGTTTTAAGCCCGGTAGGAAAAGCTCTTCTTTCTCTTTGGATGAGTTCAAGCAGTAAAAGTAGATTCTTTGTCATTGCCGAGAAGGAAAAGTAGGGAACTGCCCTTTACAGATAAATGAAGAGTTTCACATGAGTATTAAATGGGAGGAGGAGGGCTCAATGGGTATAATTGAATCATCATTTTTTTGAGTTGGAGTTGAGAATCGTACTCAAAGCGAGATTGATACTTATGGTGTATGAATATTGCAAATCGTAGAACGACATATTTATATGTTGTTGCTGCTACTTCTGGTTTATGAATATTACAAGCTGTAGAATGGCATATTTATATGAAAATTGTTGGAGTAATGTAATAAACTCTGTTTGTTGTATGCTTTATCTTCATGATGAGACTCAAAACTTCTTCCATCGTAAGTGCTCTATTCAGTCTCCACTCTCCAGTTCCCCCATAGCCTGAATTTGGCACAAAACAATTTTTCACACAACTTCCACCTGGGATTGGCAATCTTACAAATTTGGTGTACATGAATCGGTCGGGACACTGGTTTTTCGGGCGAATTCGGGAGATTGTCAAATATGATTAGGTTGGTTACTCTTGAACCATTCCAAGATAAAAGAAATGATTTCCGCTTTGGAGCAAAACAAAGAATGGTCCGTAACATTGTTTAGAAATATTACTTTTGGAATTTCTAGAGATCCTTGTGAATAATCAGTAACATTGTTTAGAGATCTTACTTTGGAATTTAGTCTAACTAGTGGTTTGGATCCCCATTGTTTACTTTGCAAAATGGATATGACTGGTGTATTTGATGGGTCTTATTGATCATTCTTAAATGGTTGATGCGAACTTGGAATAAAAAATGTTACTATATTTCTTATATGTTTGTACTTTGCAGAATGGATCTAACTGGTGGTTTTGATCATTCTTAAATGGATGATGCCAACATGAAATACAAAATGTTAGTGATCAGTCTTATTCGTGTCTAAGGGGTGTTTTTGATCTCCATTGTTTACTTCTTTCCCCTCTTGCGTTTGGCTGATATATCACTAGCACATTCTTTGTATCCTCCTTCACTAATAAAAATTCTTTGCAATCCGTCTATCCCAACTTGGCATCATCGATTTAGGAATCGTTGCAGTTTGTAGATATAGATTTATCAGGTATCATATATTGTGGCTAGAATCTTTATGTTTATGTTGCTTGTAATATTGGCTACCCGTCTTCTTAGAGCTTGGTTATTTAGTTTATTTTAAGGTACAAATAGAATGAACCCCCCCTCTGTGGTATTCTCATTTTGAGGATAACCTCCATGTCATAGTTTTCAATGGTAAGTGAATCTTAATTCATGCATTTCAAAAGCTTCTAAAGTGGCATTGAAAGACTAGAATTACAAGAATAGGGAAAAGAGTAAGGCTTGGAGGTTGGTCAAAGAAATATCCTAATTAATCTAACTATATTTCAAAGAGAAGCTGCACGGAGTAGTTCTAGAAGTTCATGCATGGAGCTCAACTTCAATAGGTGTACTTCATTTTCCATGGAACGAATAAGTCAATAATCATTTACTTTGAGAAATTGTTGCAATATCTACATATTCGTTAATCAGATATCATATATTGAGGCAATGATCTTTATATTTATGTTACTTGTAACATTGGTTAGCCCCCTTCTTAGAGCTTGGTTATTTAGTTTAAGGGAAAAATAGGACGAACCCCCAGTAGTATTATAATTTTGAGGATAACATGCCAATCATAGTTCTCAATAGTAAGTGTTGTCATTTTAGTGGTACTTTGTCGTAAGAGAGCTTTAACCTTGATTTTAATTTTGTAGGATCAGGTTAGAGCTTAGTTTTTGTCTCATGGGTACGTATCTATTGTGATTGAGACATATTTGTCTGTTTGGGATATAGCGCATGGTCTCTTCCCTTCACATATGGTCAGTTGGTTGTTGATAAGTACAAGGTAATATATAAGTATTCACAAAGTCAGCTTTCTTAGAGCCACAATAGGTGTGCATTTTGCACCTTTCCCAACAATGGCATATGGAAAGTGATATAGATCGACGGTCGAAATTTTCATAAATCTGCCTTGGTTGTTCTTGTGATCAATGTAATTGTCACTGTTGGCTTCCATCTAGCTAGGCATCAATTCAGTGCAAATTCTAATGTTGACATCTTCCATTTAGGTATTTGTGCAATTTCTAGTTATTGGTTGTTAACTTGTTATCATATATTGTTGTTATGTTCTTTATGCTTATGTAATAGGCCAAACCCCCTATGATGTTATCATTTTGAGGATACCCTACCTCCATGTCATAGTTTCATTAATAAGTGGTGCCTTATCGTTTAGAAGCAGCACTTCGTTATAAGATGGCTTTTGTCTTGATTTAATTTTTAGGATGAGGTTGGAGCTTAACTTCTGTCTCGTGGGTATTTAAGGTTGAATTATTTTCAATTCACGGACTAATAAGAGTGAATGAATTTGGACCAAAATTAAAATTATGACATTAAAATTTTAGTAGAGATTACTAAGTTAAAAAAAATTGCTAATTAAATGTTAAATCAAGCAAATACGGACTAACAAAAAATTTAACACGAGGCAGAAAAGCTTCGGCACCTAATTAAGGGAATGTAAAGAAAAAGAAAATTAAATCAAAACAAAAGGGAGAGAGGGAAAATACAACAGATTTCAAGTGACAATGATGACACGCTCACAATGTGGAAGGAAAAACAATCAAAAAAAGAAGGAATCAACAAGAAGAAAAATAGAAAACATATTATTTTGGAACCAACAAAAATGAAAAAATATTTAAGAACTGAATATGGTGATTTTTCTGGTGTTAATGATAACAACTACCATTATATCACAAATTTAGAAAACAAAAATACAGTGATATATATAATCTGAAATCACAGGTGTGAACCAAAAGAACAATACCTGAAGGTTTCTTGCTCAATTGACATATGACTAAGGTTAAATACAGTTTCAAAAAAAAATGTAAGAAGCAAAAATTCCATTGAAGCCTTAAAATACTCGTTAATCACACAAGCATTGGAAGATGGCTGATTCACAGTCCATCTTCCTATTCATGAGACTGTCATATCTTTGCATTGACTTTCTAGAAACCATTGCACAATTCCTCTTCCTCTTTCTTAATTTCCATTGCAGAGAAAAATGCAGTCACTACAACTATTAACCTCAATCAACTCAAGTGTTGTGGTATATGCCCTAACCCAGATGGAATCTCCTTGAGCTTTTGGCATCAGAGCAAAAAAAAAAGCTGAAGTCTTGGAAAGTGCTCACTGCTCACTCGAGGATTTCCATTGCACAATAACAAGGTCTTGAAATTTCAAGTAACTGAGTCGATGAAATCCCACATCAACTGTTTCCCACTCATCTACAGAGCAGGCGTTAAATCTTTAACTTAAGAACTTCAAGATTAGGTAGCATCCCAAGGGTCCACAATTTCCTTCCAGTCCAGAGTTGTACATGATAAAGTTAACCTTCTGAATTTTTCAGGAAAGAAGTAAGGATTGCATGAAGTTACAACTTTAGAGTATGACTTTGCATTTAAAACCTTCAATGCTTCAAGGCAGTCTGAAAAACCTAAATCGGGAAATGTCAAATTTCCTACCTCTGATATCAAAGGCCCACAAAAGCCTATCTTTCTGAGATTGGGTGACCTTACTAAGATATCATTGCAGTGTGAAGAAGCTTGGGGAGATCCCGTCCGAGTTGGGGAATATACCCACACTGCAAACAATTGACATAAGTTGGTGTAGCCGCTCCACTGTAGTTTCTGCTAGGCGAATTCAAGAAGAGCAGCAGAGCTATGGAAATGATTGGTTTTTCAATCCTCCGGATCGGCATTTCACGACAGATTCTTGAGCCTGTTTCATGCATGGTCAAAGTTTGGTTATACTCCATAACATTCACTTTGCTTCTTGAGTTCTGTTTCTCACAGCTACATGAAAGGTTATTAGACATGATAGTTGACTAAACTGAATACAATAAAGTAACTATATAGAAAAAAAGACACTCATTTTGAGATGAAGTATAAATAATGGGTATGCCTGTGAATTGGGTCAAATGAGGTGATGAGTTGTAATGGGCTACTGTCAAATTGATACTCTCTAAATAGAATGATGATGATGAAAAGAGAAAATATTTCACTTATGAAGACTGTTCATTTCACTTATTTCTTAAACTACATCCTTAAGTTTACAAGTATCACTTAAAATGCGAAGCAACAACTCCCTCTCTTGGTACACCTAGAAACATAGGTCCATGTCCGTATATAGAAATTATGTTTAATCAACACATTGTTGTAAAGCTTTCAAGATGTATACATATGAAATCAACTAATAAAGGATGCTTGAGACCAGCAGGTCCAGGATCCTCGGTTCACGAAGTAAATAACCAGTGCTCCCTCAATAATCGTATTGTTTGATTAGGCACATAGATCAATAAAAAATAATTGACACTATTATAGATATTAATTAGTATAATATGTAGTTTACTTTTGTTAGAAGTATTAAGGGTCTATTTGGTTTAAGAATTAAGATATATGTTTGGGGGTCTTGATGTAAACATATATATACGTCTTGCCTAACCGATATTAGGTTACGGCTTCTCTTCTATTCTATTCTCTTCCACCTTCTCCTTTCTCTTTAATTTAGTATGGTATCAGGAATCCTTATAATCTCCTGATTGTTCTCCACGAATCCTTCTTGTTCCTTTTTTTAAATTTTTTATGTGTTCAGTACAGAATGCGTTCGAACTTTCACAGACCTGGTCGCCTGACCTGGTCCGAGGTTGGTTTTCAGATTAAATGAGTTTTTGGTGAGTTTTTAGGCCCAGTCAGTCCACTATACTGTCTGTTTGGTTCTGTTTGTTTGTTGGCTTGTGTTTAAATGTTGACATCGGGGAATACGGCAACTACAGAGTCTAAAACCATGGTTTCTGAGGTTTTCTCCACTAGTACAAAGATTACGGACAAGATATTAACGGGAAAGAATTATTTAATTTGGCGGTGGGTGGTTGAAATGAATTTAAAAAGGCAAAATAAGGAAGATCATCTCACCACAGTTAACTCTATTGATGTTGCTTGGGTCCGTGCCAATGTTGATTTGTATTGGAAGCTCATGAATTCCATGGATGATGAGATGGCTGAATTGGTGGCCCATACTACTGTTCGTGATTTATGAGAATATTTAGTTGTGTTGTATGGAGGCAAGGACAACATGAATCGGATGTATGACTTTTCGTGTGCTATGTTTCGCTAGGATCAACAAGGTCGTAGTGTTACCCAGTATTTTGCGGACTACAAGAAATTGGAGACTAAGTGGAGTTCTTTGATTCCTTTGAGTATAGATGTTAGTACTATGCAGACACAACGCGAGCACCTAATTATTCTTGGATTTTTAGCTGGTTTGAGATCCAAGTTCAGTACTGCTCGCTCACAGATCTTATGGGGCATAAGTGTTGGCTCTCTTCAGGATGTGTTCTCTCGTGTGCTTCGGGCCTCACTAGAGTCCTTTTCAGTTGACCCTGCTAGCAATAGATTCTTATGCACTTGTAAGTCGGATTTCTCACCATCACCGAGATAGTGGTGGTCGGTCTACTGGTAGAGGAGGTCGTGATGGTGGTCGTGGTGGCTGTGGTGGAGGTAGGGAGTAGAGAGGTTCGTAGTTGTTATCACTGTGGGGATACGAATCATGTGATTCGTAATTGTTGGAAGTTGCCGTCTGGTGATCGATATGCCCATGTTACCTCTAACACTGAGTTTCCCCCACCCAAACCGTCTCAACCTAGTGAGAGTAAGGTCATACGGATGACTGAGGATGAGTTTGCACAATATACCCAATACTATACCAGGCTTCTTTGTCTTCTACTTTTGTCCAGACAGGTGTGTTTCTTCCTCTAATTGTAAATGGGTTATTGACTCCGGTTCTTCAGACCATCTCCAGAGGAATTTTTTCTTCGTTCATTTCATCTTCGACATTACCAAGTGTTACTGTAGCCAATGGGTCTATTGCTTCTGTTACGGGGCAGGGTGATATTTGCCTCTCGTCCTTTCTTTCATTATCCTCTTTGTTATATATTCCTGGTTTTCCATTTAATTTAATGTCTATTAGTAAGTTTACCCGTGATCATAGCTGTGGTGTCTTATTTTTTCCTGCTCATTGTATCTTTCAGGATCGTGTGACGAAAAGGATTATTGGTAGAGGGTAGGAGTCTCGGGGACTTTATTTCTTTGAAGCTCCATCTACACCAGTTACGTGTTCAAGTGCCTCTTTGTCTCCGTTTCAAATCCACTGTTGTTTGGGTCATCCGTCTATGTCGAGTCTCTAGAAATTGTGTCCAGATTTTTCATCTCTACCAGTTTTTGGATGTGACGCTTATCAGTTTGCGAAGCATCACTGCATTTCATATATTTCTAGGGTTAATAAACGAGCACATGCCCCATTTGATGTAGTCCATTCGGACATTTGGGGACCTAGTCCTATTGTCTCGAAGTTAGGTTATAGGTATTTTGTTACTTTTGTGATGATCATTCTCGTGTTACTTGGATTTATTTAATGAGACATCGTTCTGAGTGGTTTGATATTTTTTCTGCGTTCTGTGCTGAAATTAAAACTCAATTTGGTGTGCCTGTTAAACATCTTCGCAGTGATAATGTACAAGAATATTTCTCCAATGTTTACTCCAAATTTATGATAGCTAATGGCATGCTCCACCAATCATACTGATACACCTCACCAAAATGGTGTTACTGAGAGAAAAAGTCGTCACTTCCTTGAGGTTGCTCGTGCCTTTTCTTTTCAGATGCATGTTCCAAAACCATTTTGGGCGGATGTTGTGTTAACAACTTGTCATCTTATCAACCGTATGCCATCTTCTGTTCTTTCTAGAGCGATTCCTCATAGTCTTGTTTCCATCAGAGTCTTTATTCCTGGTGTCTCCTAGTATATTCGGGTGCGTAGCCTTTGTTCGTGATGATCGTCCTAATGTAACCAAGTTAGATCTTAAGGCACTCAAATGTATCTTTTTGAGTTATTCTCGTACTCAGAAAGGATACCCATGTTTCTCTCCTGACTTGAATCGATATTTGGTTTCTGATGATGTTACTTTTCATGAGTCTGTGTCCTTTTATCCTACATTAGATATTTCGCCTGTTGAGTCTGTTCCGATGATGATTTTCTACACTATCGGGTTGTGGAGTCCGTATCTTTCCCTACCTACGAGATACCCCGTCCTCCTATTCAACAGGTTTACACCCGGCGCACGTGCTCTCAAGGGAATATGCCTCCTACTCCTGCTAGTCCTACCACCATTGCCCGATCCAGCTCCCGTTGAGATAGTTTCTGATCTTGATATTCCTGTTGCCCTAAGAAAAGGTAAACATAGTTGTACGTTACATCCTATTTCTAACTTTATTAGTTATGATAGCAGCGTGTCATCTTGGCTGGAAGGCCACTATGTACGAGGAAATGAATGCCCTTACACACAATCAAACTTGGGATTTGGTTTCATTGCTATCATGTAAATATGCTATGCTATTGGGTGCAAGTGGGTCTCTACTGTTAACGTTAATCCAGATGGTTCCTTGGCTCGCCTTAAGGCTCGACTTGTTGCAAAGGGGTATGTATAGACATATGGGGTTGATTATCTAGACATTTTCTCTCCGGTTGCTAAACTTGAATCTGTTCGATGACTTATCTCTCTTGCTGCCTCTTCTCATTGGCCCTTTTATCAGCTTGATGTCAATGTCAAAAATGCATTTCTTCATGGTGACTTACACAGAGAGGTCTATATGGAGCAACCTCCGGGGTTTGTTGCTCAGGGGGAGTCTGGGTTGGTTTGCAGATTAATGCGGTCATTATATGGGTTAAAACAATCTCCGCGTGCGTGGTTTGGGAGATTTAGTGAGGTAGTGCTCGAGTTTGGGCTTATGAGATGTTAGAGTAATCACTCAGTATTCTATGTGCTTGGTGAAGGAATCATTTTATTGGTTGTCAATGCGGATGATATTGTCATCACGGGAAGTAATAGTGCATGTATTAGTGCATTAAAAGGGTTCCTTCAAGCAAAGTTTAGTATGAAACTTACAGCTGAAGGGGGTGAAAGCTTTGCTGAACCAGAGAAGTATCGGCGGCTTGTTGGAAAATTGAACTATCTTGCTGTGACAAGATATTGTTAGTGTAGTAAGTCGGTTTATGTCCTCTCCGCGGAGTACACATTGGGAGGCTGCTGTTAAGATTCTTCGGTATCTTAAGAGAGCTCCAGGGTTAGGCATACTATACCGAGATCATGGACATATGAGAGTAGAAGGGTTTGCTGATGCTGATTGGGCAGGATCCCCAGATAAGAGATATACTTCTGGATATTGCGTTTTCGTTGGGGGTAACTTGGTTTCTTGGAAAAGTAAGAAACAATCGGTTGTGTCGAGATCAAGTGCTGAATGAGAATACAGGGCTATGGCTCATGCTACATGCGAGTTAATGTGGATTCGTCAGCTACTTGGTGAGATCGGTATCGGGAATCCAATGACTATGCAGTTGTGGTGTGATAACCAAGCAACTTGTGTTCTATGAGCAAACAAAGCATATCGAGCTTGATTGTCACTTTGTTCGTGAGAAACTTTAAGAGAAGATAATTTCCACAAGTTCTGTTCCGACCGGCGATCAACTAGTAGATATTTTCACGAAGTATGTAAATGACACAAGAATAAGATATATTTGTACAACAAGCTCGGCATGCATAACATTTATGCTCCATCTTGAGGGGGAGTGTTAGAAGTATTAAGGGTCTATTTGGTTTAAGATATATGTTTGAGGGCCTTGATGTATAATGTATTTTCAGAAACACATATATACGTCTTGCTTAACCGATATTAGGTTATGGCTTCTCTACTCTTCTATTCTCTTCCACCTTCTCCCTTCTCTTTAATTTAACAACTTTAAAGCTCCCGTACATGTGATCATAATTGAAGTATGAAAAATAAATAAAAATAAAGTGGTAAAAACGTTTTCCCAAGAAGGAAAATACTCCCTCAGTTTTGGGTAAAGAGTCCACTATTCCATTTTGGGATGTTTCACTTAAAGAGTCCACTTTCAAAAATTAATGCATAAAAGTGCTATTTTATTACTAATGGACTACTAAAAGTGTCACTCTCTTAAAAAAGTTTGACTTTCAAACGGGGACTCTTTATCCAGAACGGAGGGAGTAGAAAACATGACAATTATTTAGGAACTGACAAAAAAGAAACATTATTTAGGAACATAATGATTACTAGTTTTGACTCACAAACTGTCACTTTGGTGATTTTTCTGCTGTTAATGATAACAACTACTGTTATATAAAAAATTCAGGAAAATAAAAATGCAGCGATAGTAGTATCTGAAATCACAGGTGTGAATCAAAAGAACAATACCTGAAGGTTTCCGAAGTCCAGAATAGTTACTCAATTGACATATGAGTAAAGTCTCAAATACAATTTCAAAAAAGATGTTGGAAGAAGCAAAAATTCCATTGAAGCCTTAATCACACAAGCATTGGAAGATGGCTGCTCTCTTCCTATTCATGAGACTATCGGATCTTTGCATGGGGTTGTGAGGACTTTCAAGAAATCATTGCCCAATTCCTCTTGCTCTTTCTTAATTTCCAATGCAGAGCAAACTACAGAGTCTCTACAACTATTAACCTCAATCAACTCTAGTTTTGGTATATGCCCTAATCCAGATGGAATCTCCTTGAGCTTTGAGCATCGGAGTATCAAGAATGCTCAAGGCTTGGAAAGTGCTCACTAGAGGATTTCCATTGCACAATATCAAGGTCTTGAAATTTCAAGTATCTGAGTCGACTAAATCCTCCATCAACAGTTCCCACTCATCTCCAATGCAAGGGTGAAATTTTAACTAGAGAACTTCAAGATTGGGTAGCAACCCAAGGGTCCACATTTCCTTACAATCCAGAGCAGTACATGATAAAGTTAACCTTCTGAGTATTTCAGGAAAGAAGTAAGGATTGCATGAAGTTACAGCTTTAGAGTATGACTTAGTATTTAACAACTTCAATGCTTGTATTGATAACTGTTGTTACAATCATTACATACTATACGTATTCAGCTATGCATAGAGTTTGAGAAGAACTGAAACTATGCATAACAAGGAGATAGAATTATGTACAACAACTAGAGAAAGCAGCAACTAGGAGACTAGGAAACAGTGGGTGAACCGTTGTCTCCAACAAACAATTGATGGGGGATGAGGGAACTGAAGAAGTTGCGCTGCAGCCTTAACTTCAAACAGATTGATAATAGTGGGTTGCTGAATAGGGGTGAAAATATTAGTTAGTTATGAATATGCGCATTATTGTTTGGAATGTGTGGGGTTTAAATGACTTGGATAAAAGGTTACTCATTAAGGCAGCTTTGCGTAGGTGGAAGCCGCATGTGGTGTGTCTCATAGAAACAAAAATGGAGGTTATGGATTGGAGAATGGTAAATAGTGTATGGGACAATAGATGGGTTGACTGGGACTGCTTAAAGGCTGCGGGTACTGTGGGTGGAATTATAGTCATGTGGGATCGGAGAATCGTCTCGAAGGTAGAAACGACTGTGGGCGCTTTCTCAGTTTCTTGTGTGCTGAAGTTTGAGGAGACCAATAGAAACTGGTTGTTTTCTGGAGTTTACGGTCCCTCTTCTGTAGTGGAGCGAAGGATCTTAAGGGCAGAACTAGAAGCAGTTGAGGTGGAATATTATGTGGTGTGTAGGAGGAGATTTTTATGTTGTACAAACTTATGATACAGTTAAAGTCAGCTAACAAATTCAGCTAGATTAAGGATAGAATTAAAATGAAAAAAGTATTTGCAGAAAAATAAGAGATACAAAAAGGATTTACAAACTTGGGTTATGGTTAAAGTCATGGCAGGAATTAGAAGAAAATTAAATGTAAGAAAAAATATTTCTCAGATTTAAGATAAGGTTAACATAACTACAAAAGTTACAAATAAAAAACAAGGGATAAAGTTAGAGAGAAATTCGTATTTTAAGAAAAGTTAGAGATACAAAAAGGTTTTACAAACTTAGGATACAGATAAAGTCAAAAAATTAATTTGAAAAAATAGTTACATAAAAAAAATATTTTACAAATTCAGGATACGACTTTTCAGGTTTGCAAATATAAGAGATTAAGGATAGAGTTAAAGTGAAAATAGTATTTGCAGAAAAATAAGAGATGCAAAAAGGTTTTACAAACTTGGGATATGGTTAAAGTCATGGCAGGAATTAGAAGAAAATTAAAAGTAAGAAAAAATATTTCCCAAATTTAAGATAAGGTTAACATAACTACAAAAGTTACTAATAAAAAAAGGGATACAGTTAGAGTGAAAATAGTATTTTAAGAAAAGTTAGAGATACAAAAAGGTAATACAAACTTATGTACAGTTAGAGTCATAACAAGTTAAAGATAAAAAAGAGGTGGGTAAATCGCACATATGATCCCTTGACTATAGACTTCTCCGCCATCAGTCCCTAAACACTTTTTTTTACCAATTGGTCCTAGGACTTTTTAAAATTCACGCCCTTAGTCCTTTTGATGGATGTTGTTATTGAAATACGGTTAAGTTGCCCATGTGCCTCTCACATGCGTTTGGCTAACAGTAAACGGTACTTTTTGAAACACAAACTAAATCACAATTGGCATTGAGTCCCTAGGGTTTGGGAAAATATCACAAGGCCTTCTTCCCCAAATTCAAAACTAGGAAAATAGCTCAAATTATACCATTGGCATAATTTCCCTATGCCATATACCATCCAAAGAGAGGTTTCGGTAGCTTTTTGGTTATGCCGACCCTCCCGCAACAACGGCATATCCGCCGACCTTAGTCTAGTGGCCTCCTCGCTTACATAGCCGACAGCAACATCGATGTCCTCGACTCCTCTTCCATGCAACTAGTCTTTTATCTCCACCTACCTCCTCCCATCATTCTCATCTTCCTCGATCAACAGCCATGGCCATCACTTCCTCCTCCGCCTCGACCTCCTCTCCCTCGCCATTTCTGTGCCTTAGGACTAAAAGGCTTTCTCCCATCAATCAAAATCTTTGACAACGATTCCAAAAACGTCGTCGTGCTCAAAGAGCATCATATCCCTACACCCGACATTAAATTTCTTAAGCTAGAGGTGGACTTCGCCGAAGCCACCACAGGGGGGGGTTGAATTCGTCTTTTCTACCTCCACTCCTTGGTTAAATCTGCATTCTTTAACCAATTTGGATTTTTAAGAATAGATTAGTTTGGGAAAAGAAGGTCCTGTTGTGTTTTTCAAAAACCTCGGGACTCGGTTACAAATTGTGATATAGTTTATGTTTGAAAAGTTGCATTTTAGCCCTTAGCCAAACGCATGTGAGAGACACATGGGAAATTTAACGATATTTCACCGACGGCATCCATCAAAAGGACTGACCATGTGAAAATTTAGAAGTCATAGGACCAAATTGGTAAAAAAAAAGTCAAGGGACTAATGGCGAAGAAGGTCATAGTCAAGGGACCAAATGTACGGATTACCCGAAAAGGATTTACAAATTTTGTAGACGCTTTTACAAAAAAGTTATTGATAAAAACAATAGGATTTAGGATATAAATAATTATAAGAGTCAAAAAAAGTTGCATACAAAAATTATTTTAAAAATTCAGTACACGATTGTTTAGGTTTTCAAATAAAAGAGATTAAGGGTACAATTAAAGTGAAAATAGTATTTTCAAAAAGATTGGAGATACAAAAAGGTTTTACAAACTTAGGATACGGTTAAAGTCATAACAAAAATTTGAAAAATATTAAAAGTAAGAAAAAAAGATTTCTCAGATTTAAGATAAGGTTAACATACAAAAGATACAAATAAAAAAAGGGATACATTTAAAAGTGAAAATAGTATTTTGAGAAAAGTTAGAGAAACAAAAAGGTTTTACAAACTTAGGATACAGTTAAAGACATGACACGAGATAAACAGGAGTTAGAAAAAAATTAAAAGTAAGCAAATATATTTCACAGATTTAAGATAAGGTTAACTTAACTACAAAAGTTACAAAAAGGTTTAACAAACTATATAAATAGGAGTCAAAACAATAATTTGAGAACAGGGATGTTTTTGGGATAGTGGATATTGAAATAAAAAAAACTATGGAGGAAATCAGTAGTCTTGATGGGAAGGTTGGGTTGGGAATTTTGAGTGAAGAGGAAGAGAAGCATCGTGCAGATCTAAAGAGGAAGCTGGGGCATTTTTTGATCAGTGAAGAGTTGTTGGAAACAAAAGTCGAGGATTCAATGGCACAAGGAGTTGGATAACAACACCAAATTTTTTTCCATAGAATGGTGAGTACTCATAAAGCAGCAAACCAAATTCAGAAGATTAGCATGATGGTGCATTGCTGGTGGACAGAGATGAGATTAATGAAGGAATCGTAGGTTTCTATAAAAATTTGAATTCAGTTAATAATGAGTGGAAGCACAGGTTAGATGGTTTACTTTTTAACAGTTTAGAGCGGGAGGATTCAGAGTCCCTGGAGAAAGAGTTCCTGGAGAAAGAGTTCCTGGAAGAAGTTTTAGCAGCTCTACGTAGCATGGGGGGGATAAAGCTCCGGGTCCAGATGGTTTTACGATAAGTTTCTTTCAAGACCTGCTGGGAAGTGGTTCGAGACGATGTGATGAAAGTTTTTCATTATTTCCATGAGCATGAGTGTTTTGAAAAGTTTCAACGCCACCTTAATTGCTCTAATTACAAAGAGAAAAGGTGCGAGTGATTTAAAAGAGTACAGACCCATTAGCTTGCAGGATTTTTGGTAGTTCGAGGGGACTACGACAAGGAGTCCTCTATCACCATTCTTGTTCATTACTATCATGGAAGGGCTGAGTAAACTTCTGGATAAGGCAGTGTTGGGGAAATTCATTCAAGGTTTTGTTATTGGGCAATATAGGGAGATGGAGATCTCAGTCTCACACCTCTGCAATACACTGATTTTCTGCGATACAAATGCTCTGCAGCTGGGTTACTTACGCTTAGTGCTGCTATTCTTTCAGATGGCAATTAATATTGCAAAGAGCGAGATTCTCCCGGTTGGAGGGGGTGAAGAATGTTGAGGACCTAGCTGCGTTTTTTGGGTGTACGGTAGCTTATATTCCGTCATCCTATCTAGGGCTGCCTATCGGTGCTCAGTACAAAAACAAGGCGATATGGAATTCAGTCATTGAGAGATTTGAATGTCGCTTGGCGGGTGGAAAAACAGCTTTTGTCCAAAGGGGGCGACTCATGCTTTTTAAAAGTACTCTGTCCAATCTGCCTACTTATTTCTTATCTCTTTTTGTGCTGCACATCTCAGTTCGAAACCGACTTGAGAAATTGAAAAGGGACTTTCAGTGGGAAGGTCAGGAGGAGGTTGGCAAATTTCACTTGGTTAAGTGGGATAAGGGATGTTCCAGCTTGAAGATAAGGGAGGTCCTGGGATTAAAAACCTTAAGCTCTTTAACAGTGCTCTGCTGGGCAAGTGGTTATGGCGGTACGTGGGAAACGGTGATAATCTGTGGAAGAAAGTAGTGGTCAGTAAGTTTGGTGTGGGAGACATGAGGTGGGTTCCGAACGCTATTAATCTTCCGTATGGGGTGGGAGTTTGGAAAGGAATAAGAAAAGGGCGGGATCCTTTTGTGAGGTGCCTTCGGTTTGAAATAGGAGATGGGGCCATGGTAAGGTTTTGGAAAGACAAATGGTGCGGGATGAAGAACTGTGGAGATCGTTTCCTGAGTATGTTCAACATAACCAGGGATAAGGATTGTTTGGTGAGTTCGGTGCTCCAAATGGAGGATGGCAAAGGGGTATGGAATCCTTCATTTCGAGAAACTTCCATGACTTGGAATTGAGCAGTTTTTGCAATTCTTTGAATTGATCCATTCCCAAGAGGTTGGCAGAGTAAGAGAAGATAAGGTGTGGTGGAAGGGAACTATATCTAAATGTTTCACTGTAAAGTCTTATTTTGATATCCTTTCTGTTAGGGATCATACGGTCTTTCCTTGGAAAGTAATCTAAATGTTTCACTGTTAAGTCTTGTTTTGATATCCTTTCTTTTAGGGATCATACAGTCTTTCCTAGGAAAGTAATCTGGAAGTCTAACCCCCCCAGTCGGGTTGCTTTTTTTGCATGGGAGGCCAGCAATGAGGCCATTCTTACTGGTGATAACTTGAGAAAACGGAATATCACGTATGTTAATCGATGCTTCATGTGTAAAGGGGATGAGGAGTCTACAAATCATCTACTCATTCATTGCCCTATAGCAAAGGATATGTGATGGGAAGGTACCATTTGCTCCACCTTCTACTCAACACTAAGGGAGCGATAAAAGTTGATAAGCCAACTACTAGTCCCACTTCAAAACTGATCAAATCCCCATTAGTCTCGCCTTTTCGATTTGCCTCCTCTTCTGGAGGTGGTGGAAATCCTTGTCCATGTTCACAGCTTATGTTCAACTGAGACCCACATAACCCCTTGTTTCCTTCAAAAGAAGTTTCCGTGAAGGTTTGAAGTTGGCGCCCTTCTTGGATCCTTCCTTCCAATAGATTATGTGACAAATTCAGGAAAGAAAGGAATGTAAGGCTACCAAGCTCTGTGGGGATCCTTCCTGCTAGATTGTTTACCAACAAATCTAATGATTCAAGCTGCTTCAAATTTCCAATTGTTGCTGGGGTAGAGCCTGTAAATGCATTATGCGACATGTTGAGAAGGTGGAGTGCTTTGAGTTCTCCAATACTTCCTGGTATTTCCCCTGGAAACCTGTTGTTTGAGAAATCAATGGAGGTGAAGATGGTCAGAATTTTCATCAGCTCCATCTCAAACCCTTTGTTTACAAGGGTCACCTCGTCAAGATAACTAAGAGGTACACCATCATCATCTATTCCCGTCACAATCTGATAAGATAGTGGGACCTCAACATGTAGAACATTGAGCTTCTGTTGTTCTTAAATATGTTCGGGGTAAAGAGTCATCTACAACCTGTTCAAAATTGCTTGGGTTATGAAAGATGTTTGATGTATAAAAGAGGGAGGAGGAATTGCATGTCACGCAGCCCCGCTGGGTATTTGTTGGACCATTTAGAGGGAAAGAAATAGAAGGGTGCTTGAGAATGAGGAAAGGACAGTAGATAAATTGAAGGATGAATTGTTGCGCACGTTACACTTTTTAGCGCGCCGAAGACATTAATTCTTACTATATTGGTTTTGTTAATAATTATTCTTTAAATTAGACTTTTGTGTATACTCCTAGTGTACAAGGACGCGTCACCTGCTTTGACGCCGTTGGTATATAATATCGTATATAAAAAAAAGTTACATACAAAAAATATTTTAACAATTTTTTTAGGTTTCAAATAAAAGTGGTCACACGTACCTATCAAAAAAAAGGGATTAAGGATACAATAGGGCTTGTTTGGTAGTCTGACAAGAATAAACAGTATTATTAATCTCAATACTATTAGTGCCCTCGCTATTAATACTCACTTGTATAACGGGGGTAGTTTTGAGATTACAAATGTTAATCCAAATTTTTTTTAGTGAGGGCGCTAATAATACCACCCTCCCCCTTGGTATTAATAGTGAAGGGATAATGACTTTATCCGGATAACTCGTGCTATTAGTCCCGACCACCTATTGCGTACCAAACATCATGCAACTCAGCTTATTAACCCTATCTGGCCTTAATCCTGGCTACCAAACGGCACCTTAAAGTGAAAATAGTATTTGGAGCAAAGTTAGAGATACAAAAAGGTTTTACAAACTTAGGATACGGTTAAAGTCATTAAAGGAATTAGAAAAAAATTAAAAGTAAGAAAAAATATTTCTCAAGTTACAGATAAAAAAAAAAGGATACAGTTATAATGTAAATAGTATTTCGAGAAAACTTAGAGATACAAAAAGGTTTTACAAACTTAGGATATGGTTAAAGTCAAAACTGGAGTTAGAAAAAAATTAAAAGTAAGAAAAAATATTTTACAAATTTAAAATAAGGTTAACTTAGATACAAAACTTACCGATAAAACAAAAAAAATTAGGATACAATGTTCGAGGTATTCAAATAAGTTAATTTAACAGATTTAGGATACTGTTTTATAGTATAAAAGATAAATATTTTTAGGCCAAAATATGAAAAACACCCCAAAGTAACCACTCAATCCTATAATGCCCCCCAATGTTAAAATTTTCCCAACTTCATATCCAATCTTACCATTTGTCTCAGTTAGGACCCTCCCGTCAATGACCGTTAGAAATGCTAACGGATGAGGGGTCATTTTGGTCATTTGATTCGGGGGCAAAGTGGGATTTGGTTATAGTTTATCATTTAGTTGATATTTAAGATATTTTTACGTGAAAATTTGTTTTATAATTCAAAATTATTTGTAATTATTAAAAAATTATAATTCAAAATCAAAAGATTAACTACCACAATTATTTTTAAGTGAAAAATTAAAAAAATTATTCAAAATTATTTTTAAATGAAAATTTGATATACCACAATATTATATCGAGTTTTTTACCAAAATATTGTAGTTTTAATTAAATATTCCCAAACTATAGTATTTCTTAATATAATTCCCAATTGTGGTACTTTCAAAAATACTAATGATATAAGGGTACCAATGTAATTAGCTATTTCTTAATATAATTCCCAATGCAATTAGCTAATTACAGAGAGAAAGAAAGAATCGAGGCCGGATCTGGATACTGTTGATGAGCTGGTGGCATTGATTCGTGAGTGGACGCCGATGGCCGCTGAGAAGGCTGTTACAGCTTGTCTTGATCGTGCCGAGGATTTGATTCAGCAGTCTATGTTTCGTCTAGAGGATGAGTTTTAAGTCGTTGATGGAACGTGGCGTTGAGTCGTTCAATCTCACTCACGGCAAGTCCACTGGTGGTGGAAACTACTTTGATTCGGAGGAAGATGAGGACAACGACGATGTTGATGGTGGCATCGATGTTGAAATATCAGTGGCGCATCCGATCTCCGGTTACGGTATTATTATTGATGCCATTCCTTCGGGAATTATTAACGATCTGCACGATATCGCGGAACGAATGGTTGCCACCGGGTACGGCAAAGAGTGCTCACACGCGTACAGCACGTGCCGAAGGGATTTCCTGAAGGAAAGTTTGTCCAGACTAGGGTTACAAAAATTGAGCATCGATGAAGTACAGAGAATGCCATGGATAGATCTCGAGGATGAGATCGAGAAATGGATCAAGGCCGTCAATGTTGAGGTTCCCGTGACAGATATGGGCCGTGACCATGATTGGTTTGGACAAGGGTTCACATGGAAGGGAGATTGATTTCACAGTTCAGGTTGAAGTTTTCTGCCAGCAGCTTGAACTTGCCAAAGAGTTGAAAAGGCCGGCATCCATTCATTGTGTGCGTGCTTTTGGTGATCTTCTTCAAATACTAAAAGCAGTGGGACCATTTCCTGCTCGTGTGATTCTGCACTCTTACCTGGGTTCTGCAGAGATGGTTCCGGAATTCGCTAAACTCAGTGCTTACTTCTCCTTTTCTGGGTTTCTTATGTCGATGAAAGAAAGCAAGGCAAAGAAAATGTTGAAGTCAGTACCTTCTGACAGGATTTTACTGGAGACTGATGCACCAGATGCGCTACCCAAATCAGATAATTTGGACTCCCTGTTTTTGATCGAGGGAGATGATTCTGTTCCCAAAGAGCATGGGGTCGATGATGCGGTAGATTCATCAGGGCTCCCAAATCAAATGACGAACTATAACGAAATCCCACTTTACCCCCCAAATCAAATTACCAAAATGACCACTCATCCGTTAGCATTTCTAACAGTTATTGATGGGAGGGTCCTAACTGGGACAAATGGTAAACTTGGGTATGAAGTTGGGAAAATTTTAATATTGGGGGGCATTATGGGATTGAGTGGTTACTTTGGGGTGTTTTTCATATTTTGGCCATATTTTTATCAAATGCCAAAACAGAATATTTGTAATAACTCAAAAAAGGGCATAAATGTAATGCAAAAAAGTGAACGATAACTTTATAAAAAAGAGAAGCATACAATTAATTATATAAAATTCACTACTTTCGTGGAAGTTGACGGGTACTAAACATTAAATAACAACCATCTCACAACCTTTAGCCTGATCAATACAAAAATTAGCCGTCCCAAACTCCTCATTAAAAGACCTCACCAACAACCTTCTATTCTCCTCTTCAATGAATCTCTAACCAATGCCCCTGATTATTTGGCTACGACTATCTTTGTAGCATGTACTTCTTAAAATCTCTAACCAATCGCTCTAGCATGTACTTCTTAAAATCTAACTCAATTTCAAAAAGAGGCTCTTTTAGAAACTAGCTCATCCACGAGACTACCTATCTACTTCCACCAAGTAAGATTCTGCATAACAAATTTATGCTCTCTCATTAAAGCAAAGCCACTCTATCCTGAGAACCTAGTATTTCTGACACCAATCACTACTCATGGCCTCAAAATCCAATGGTAGAGTTGTGTTCTCAAAAGGAGGCTTACCCCATTTAAACAAACTAAGAGAGTAAAATTTAAGACAACAAGATATGGTCCGAGATGACTCTATCAAGCACATCTTGTCTTAAACCACAAAGCCACCTCCCATTCGTTAAAAACCAATAACCTATAGATATCCCTGGACACTTATCAAGTAAATGGGAACCACAACACTCAAGATCCTTTCTATCACTCTCAATTAAAATTCACGAAACTTTCCCATACTGCGCCCACCCCCACCCCTACCCAACCTCACGGTCATCAATCAAGTACCCTAGGCATTAGACACCACAGGATCCTACATCTAATATCTACCCAAGTCTTCAGAATGGCATCTCACCACATTTAAATCACCCCACCAAAACACCAACGACCGGTAAAAGACTCTAAAACTCAACCAATTCAACCTAAAACAACGCCCCAAATGATCCCCAGTGGGACAATAGACCAAGATACACAACTCAAGATCTTTTTTCTTTTTCTTTTTCTTTTTTTGATAAGTACAATATCATATACCAAAAGAGCCAAACAAGGTGATGTGTCCTTTGTATACTAGACGTGTATGCACAAAATTACATCTAACAAATAAAAAAACTATTGACAAATTCCATTCCATAATGTCACAAGTGAATTCCTCCCGAATCGCTCTTGAATTTGACAAGACTTTTTTATTAATCAAAATCTCCATACTAGAGGTACGCCCAACCCCCCCTAACCCCCTACCCATCCTCACAATCATCAATCAAGTAACTTAGGCATTAGATACCTCAAGATCCTACATCTCATATCTACCCAACTCTTCCGAATGGCATCTCACCACATTTAAATCACCACCTAAACACCACAGCTGAAAAAAGACAATGAAAGTCAACCAATTCAACCTAAAACAGCGTCCCAAATGAACCCTAGTGGGATAATAGACCAAGTTACACCACTCAAGATCTTTTTCTTTGTTAATAAGTAAAATATCATATACCGAAAGCGCCAAACAAGGTGATGTTACATCTAAGAAATAAAAAACTATTGACAAATTGCATTCCATAAAGTAGCAAGTGAATTCCTCCCGAATCACTCTTGCATTTGACAACAAGACTTTTTTATTAATCAAAATCCTCATAATCTAAACACCAATGGCTGAAAAAAGTCAATGAAAGTCAACCAATTCAACCTAAAGCAGCGTCCCAAATGAACCCGAGTGGGACAATAGACCAAGTTACACCACTCAAGATCTTCTTTTCTTTGTTGATAAGTAAAATATCATATACCGAAAGCGCCAAACAAGGTGATGTTACATCTAACAAATAAAAAAAACTATTGACAAATTGCATTCCATAACGTAGCAAGTGAATTCCTCCTGAATCGCTCTTGCATTTGACAACAAGACTTTTTTATTAATCAAAATCCTCATAATCAAGTTCCTTCTTCTATCCCTAGCAATCAAGTGAAACAAATCTCAAATTGCAATCATCGTCCTAAACCGACATAAAGTGTGGTATCCACAACAATTACTTTTACTCCTTAAAATCTAACACATTTTTAATGAGGCTATTTTAAAAACTAGCTCTCCACGAGACTACCCATGAAAGTCACCCGTATCAACCAAAAACGATGGCCATAGTGGGACTTGGACTATAGACCAAGGTGCACCAATTCAACTTCCATTTAACATTTAAAAGAACAAAAGGCAAGAAAGCCTATCAACACTAACAACCTACTTCGCCACTCAAATATCCCTGGGTAATAATACCCCCTACATATGTAATGAACTTCTAATCATTCGACCGTAACTCCAAAGATACTAAGAGTCAAACGACCATCTATAAAGAACAATTTAGATACTTGACTAACCGACAAGATTGGTGTTTAATTCCTTATGCTAAGTTCCACAACATGAAATAAGCTTTGCTTAAAATACTCCTAGATCTAAGTGTGGAAATGCCTTTTCACGACAAAGAAGATGATATTGCTTACCAAACTATCAAATAAAGAGTTGTTTGCTCCTGCACACACGTAGGTGCGAGTCCAAATACATAATATACTGGCATGAACAAAACATCCTATATCACCACAAGGAACCAAAATCTCTACCAAAGCTTCTATACATGGTGCAAAAAAAGGCTTCGATCAACGCTTTCATCCAAAATCCTAACCCATTCACACCATAATTGTAAACTAAACCATTGGCAAATGAAATGAAGGAAGATATGATCATGAGATTCACTATAACCAAATTCTAAACACCTAATTTTCTTTATTTTTGATAGGTAAGGTATAAGTAATACTAACAAGCGTCAAATGAGGTGACGCGTCCTTGTACACAGGAGTATACAGGAACTAAACTATATTGAACAAAAGATTAACCCAAAGGCTAATTACAAAAAAAGATCCTCTGAAGTAGGATCAGCTATTAAGCACCAGAATCGCAAAGACAACAGAAAATTCTTTTTAATTCCTTCAATATCATATTCAATGTTCTCGAATGCCCTTCTACTCCTCTCTTTCCAGATGGTCCACCAAATTACTGCAAGGGGCATACTTCCAGAAGACATTCCTCCTATTCCTATTAAAAGACGACCATCCTCGAAGCGCATCAATAACTGCCCTGGGCATAGCCCAAGAAACCCCCGCACTGAGGAAAATAAAAATCCATAACTCCCTAACAATAGGGCAGTGCAACAGCAGGTGGTTCACATCCTCCTCATTCTTGCACATGTAGTAACGATTAACATAAATCATGCCACAAGATTTCAAATTCTCCCCTCTCAAAATGGCACCCCTAACTGCCTCCCAAACAAAAACCATAGGAGAACAGAACTTCCTTGGGGAACCAAAGGTGATCACCCATTCCATACTTGCTCACCACTAACCTCCTCCACAACGACTCTTTATCAACTAAATACTTCCATAACCACTTTCCCAACAAAGCCTTATTAAAGTATTTGAGATTTTTGACTCCTAAGCCCCCTTCTTCCTTGCTAGAGCAAACTGAATCCCACACGACTAAATGATAATTCCTGTTCTCTTTATCCCCTTCCCATAGAAAATCTCTTTCCAGCTTCTCAATTCTCTTTAATACCGAGACAGGGGCCACGAAAAAGGATAGAAAGTAAGTGGGAAAATTATAAAGGGTGTTGTTAATCAGAGTAAGTCTTCCACCCTTTGACAAGTACCGCCTCTTCCACCACGCCAGCCTCCTCTCGAACTTTTCCCATTGATATTCTCCTTCTACTGCCTTATTATCAATGAGCTGACTAAGGGCCTCCATGATCACAATAAAGAGAAAGGGAGAAAGAGGGTCCCCCCTTGCCGCAATCCTCTCGAGCTCGAGAAAAATCCTTCAGGCTGACCATTAATCAATATAGAATACGTGACCGAAGAAATGCAACAAAAAACCCACTTTTTCCATTTCTCACCAAAAGCCATTTTGTCCAGAAGATAAATCAAGAAATCCCACCTAACAAGATCATAGGCCTTCTCCACATCCAACTAGCATAAAACCCCTGGAATTCCGCTTCTCACCCTCCAATCCACCACTTCATTAGCTATCAATGCTGTACCAAGATCTGACGATCACCCACGAAGGCATGTTGCGAATCAGATATCACTTGACCGATCACCTTTCTCAATCTAGTTGACAGGACCTTCGAGATCAGCTTATAAATACTACCAATAAGGCTTATAGGTCTGAAGTCTTTTAACTCCTCTGCCCCTTTTCTTTTTGGAATAAGAGCAATAAACGAAGTATTTAGGCTTTTCTCGAATCCCTCCTCCTCAAAGAAAGAACGGAAGACCTCCATAATATCCCCTTTAACCACTTCCTAGTAATACTTGAAGAATTCTAGAGTAAAACCATCGGGGCCTGGGGCCTTATCAGGCTCCCCAGAGCATCCACCACTTCCTTTTCTGTAAATGGTTGTTCTAACTGCCTCCTGTCCTCCACTCGAAGAGACTTGAAAGTGATCCCATCTATATCCATTTCTCTTCCTCTATCTTCCGAGAAAAGATTTTGGTAGAACTCTACTATACCTCTTCTGATTTGAGTCGCGTCTTCCGTCGCATTACCTTCAATCTTCAGTCTGTTAATTTGATCGAAACTCTTATGCGCACTAGCCATCCTATGGAAGAATCTCGAGTTCTTATCACCTTCTCACAGCCACAAGGCCCTGGACTTTTGCCTCCAGCAGATTTCTTCACAAATGAGCAATCTTTTTATCTCCGACTCAATTTCCTCTCGACGGGCTGCTTCAGATTCCCCCATAACACCTTTACCCTCCTTTTGATCCAGAAATTTTACTTCTTCCATAGCTTCCTTAATTTTAATCTCGACCCTCCCAAAGACCACTCTATTCCAAACTTTAAGATCCTCTTTGAGCAATATCAGTTTCTTAGCGATCCCATTTTAACTTGACCCAATCCATAAAACCTGGGGCCTTTATCCACATATTTTCAAACCTAAAGGGAGTTTTCCTCCTGTCAGGGCCTGTAGTGGAGAGCGATGGGGGAATGATCAGAGACTATCCTAGGGAGGGTCCTCTGAATGAAAACACCTATCATCTCCTCCCAATCAGAACTAAGGAGAAATCTGTCGATCATTGAACATTGCTGATTATCCCCCCCTCCGAACCAAGTGAATGCATTCCCCTTGAGCGGCAAATCCACCAAGTTCCCTATCATTAATGAAGTCGTTGAATTCCACCATAGCCTGTGAAAACGAATGTCCTCTAAGTCTCTTTCGGGGGAAACGGGTCACATTGAAATCACCTCCCACGCACCACGGAAACTTCCACTTTTGCCTCTTACAGAAGTCAGTTCAGCCCACAGCCCTGTCCGGCGAATATCTGAACAAGGACTGTAAACACCAGAGAAGACCCACATAGAATCATCAGCCACCCACTTAAACAGACACGACAATGAGAAATCTCCTTTCACGTGGTCTTCAACAGATAAAACTTTTCTATCCCACATAACAAGTATACCTCCCGCAGCCCCAACTACGTCAAGATGAACCCAGTCCATCCATCGACATCCTCCTATGCTATCCACCAGACTTCTATCCATATGATCCATTTTAGTCTCTTGTAAGCAGATAATGTTATGGCTTCCATCTTCTAAGAGCTTCTATAACTACTTGCCTCTTCCTATAATTATTCAAACCCCACACATTCCAACTGATGAGATTTAACTCCATATCACAGACAAGTTTACTTTTTGTTTCCCAATTCCTCTGTCTACCCTCCCCGCTGCCCAATCAAAATTAATACTATAAGGTAAATTTTTGAGCTCCCTGCTTGCTTTATCCCAGGCCTTAATTCGACTGGTTCCCACCTTATTACTTACTGACAACCTTCCCATCTCAAGCTCCAATAATAAATCCACAATTTTATCCTCATACCCTATACAAGAGACACCCAGGTATTTCCCAAGATTTTTTGCCCTCCTACTCACCCATGTTGAAATATCTTTGTTAGGGTCCCCATCCGTCGGCAATTCTGGTTCCAAAACCTCTTCTGGTCTGATCACCGATATGGGGCTGCAATACATAACCTACTCTGTGTTCTCGCTCACTACACGAGGCAATCTAGTATTAACATTGTGGGAAGGGAACTGTGAATTCTTCGGGCGCCCACTCTCCTTCGAACTGTCCATGGGGTCGTCCCTGAAAGAGTTGCCTTCGTTCTGATTAGTGGATTTGAAATTCAAATTTTCTGCACCCCACGTGTTCCCCCAGCTTTTTCTGAACACATCTGACTTTACGATATCAAAAGACGTACGATGACCTGGCTTCTTCGCTTCCCAACTACGCTCGTGAACACTGCTGTTCACCCCTCCTCTCGAACCGTCCGATTCCTACCAGTACTGTCATCACTACCTTGCAGCTGTAGAGGGCGGTAGAACGCCGCAGATTCAGCCCATATTGGAACGGAGAACACACTATCCCCCACCATTAAACGGACACAAGCCGACAAATCCTCCCTAAATTGCAATAAGATATGTGCCCATCTCAGGTCCAACCTCTTCTCGGTAGCTTCATCCACTGCCACAAAGCCCCCACACTGCTGCCCAATCATTTTGAAAACTTCCATACCCCACAACTGAAGAGGGAGGCCCAAAACCCTAATCCAAGTTTCACTCGGTTTTCGATCCTTACTGAAACAGCACCCAGTCGGACTCCATTTATCAAGGACCAACGGAGCTTGGAAGAACGACCAATCTCTCTCGTTTAACATACGAGTCGCTTCTTCCCTCGAAGGGAATTCGAAAAGGAAGTAAGGCTCGCTCATTTCCTTCACTTTAACACCTCCTGGAGACTTCCATTTAGAGGTAACCCACCTTTAAACTTCATTACGAGATGGGATAGGCCTTTGCTGCTCACCCACCCAACCTACAAGGCAACTATTCAGATATTCCAGATTACCCCTGCATGATTCCTCGTCTATTTCGAAGTCGGCATTAAGACCCACTACTCTGTTAGAGACAACCAAATCTAAATCCGGCCAAGGGGGAATTTCTGCCGCTTCTTTGTATGATTTCGTCTTCCTCGCTGGACTGAGCTTTGACAGATCAAATCTTCTAACCTTACCCGCTACCATGTCCCACCCTCCATCATTGACCACTGCCGGGACTAAATCTTCGGTTCCTTTTATTCCAATTTATCTTCACACATACACTCTATTCTACATGTATTACCCCTTTTATTTTATTTTAAAATACTTTTATCTTTTAAAACTTAATATCAGTTAACTTATATAGAATAACCTTTCTTCAAAAAAAGTAACTACAAAAAATTAATAAATTTTAAAAAAGAATTAAAGATAAAGGATGACTTTAAAAATTGTATTTTGCGAAAAGTTACATATTAAAACAAGGTTTCACAAACTTAGGATATGGTTAAAGTCATTACAGTAATAACCAAAAAGTTAAAATAAGGTTAACATAACTACAAAAGTTACAAATAAAATAAGGGATACAGTTAGAGTGAAAATAGTATTTTAAGAAAAGTTAGAGATACAAAAAGGTTAATACAAACTTAGGATACAGTTAAAGTCATAACAAGTTAAAGATAAAAAAGAGGTGGGTAAATCGCACATATGATCCCTTGACTATAGACTTCTCAGCCATTAGTCCCTAATTTTTTTATCAATTTGGTCCTAGGACTTTTTTAAAATTCACGCACTTAGGCCTTTATGAATGTCGCTATTCAAATGCGGTAAGGTTGACCATGTGCCTCTCACGTGCGCTTGGCTAAGAGTAAACTGTAATTTTTGAAACACAAACTGAATCACAATTGGCATCAAGTCCCTAGGGTTTGGGAAAATATCACAAGGCCTTCTTCCCCAAATTCAAAACTAGGAAAATGGCTCAAATTATACCATGGGCATAATTTCCCTATTCCATATACCATCCAAAGAGAGGTTCCGGTAGCCTTTAAGTTATGCCAACCCTCCCGCAGCAAAGGTATATCCGCTGACCTCAGTATAGTGGCCTCCTCACTTACACAGCCGGCAGCAACATCGTTGTCCTCAACTCCCCTTCCATGCAACTAATCTTTTTATCTCCACCTACCTCCTCCATCTTTCTCATCTTCCTCGATCAACAGCCATGGCCATCACTTCCTCCTCCTCCTCCTTTTTATCTCCATTCGTCACCTTTGTCTCGTGTCCCCAACCTTTTCGCCTCGACCTCCTCTTCCTCGCCATTTCTGTGCCATAAGACTAAAAGGCTTTCTCCTATCAATCAAAGTCTTCGGCAACGATTCCAAAAACGTCGTCGTGCTCAAAGAGCGTTAGATGCCACACACGACATTGAATTTCTTAAGTTAGAGAGGGACGTCGCCGAAGCCACCATATCGAGGGGAGGGGGACTTCAAATTCGTCTTTTCTACCTCCAATCCTAGGTTAAATCTGCATTCTTTAAACAATTTGGATTTTTAAGAATAGATTAGTTTGGGAAAAGAAGGTCCAGTTGTGTTTTTCTAAAACCTCGGGACTCGATTACAATTTTTGACATAATTTGTCTGAAAAGTTGCATTTTAGCATTTAGCCAAACGCATGTGAGAGGCACATGGGAAACTTAGGCATCCATCAAAAAGACAGACCGCGTAAAAATTTATAAGTCATAGGACCAAATTGGTAAAAAATATTGTTAAGGGATTAATGGCGAAGAAGGTCATAGTCAAGCGACCAAATGTGCGGATTACCCGAAAAAGATGTACAGATTTTGTTGACGGTTTTACAAAAAGTTATTGATAAAAATAATAGGATTTAGGATATAAATAAGTAAAAAAAGAAGTTACATACAAAAATTATTTTAAAAATTCACGACATGATTTTTTAGGTTTTCAAATAAAACAGATTAAGGATACAATTAAAGTGAAAATAGTATTTTCAAAAAGATTAGAGATACAAAAAGGTTTTACAAACTTAGGATACGGTTAAAGTCATAACAGGAATTTGAAAAATATTAAAAGTAAGAAAAAAATATTTCTCAGATTTAAGATAAGGTATACAAAAGATACAAATAAAAAAGGGATACAATTACAGTGAAAATAGTATTTTCAGAAAAGTTAGAGATACAAAAAGGTTTTACAAACTTAGGATACAGTTGAAGACATAACAAGAGATAAACATGAGTTAGAAAAAAAATTAAAAGTAAGAAAAAATATTTCACGGATTTAAGATAAGGTTAACTTAACTCAAAAGTTACAGATAAAACAAAAATATTTAGGATGCGATTAAGAGTCATAATCATTATAATAATAAGAAAAAAGTTATCAATAATTTTTTTTTGCTGATTTAGTATACGGTTTTACAAAAAATTATTGATACAAAAATAAGAGTTAGGATATAAATATGAATCCAAACAATAATTCGAGATAAGTTACATATAATAAAAAGATTTTACAAATATAGAATACAATTTTTCAGGTTCTCAAAAAACAAAAGATTAACATATTTAAGATACAGTGTTTTAGATATTAAAAAATAAATATTTTTATTAACTCCCAAAATCAAAAATTGGACATAACTCAAAAAAGGCATAAACTTATTTTGTAAAAAAAAAGTGAAAACAGTAATTTGAAGTATTTTCAGAAAAGTTACAGATTAAAAAAAGGATTCACAAAGTTAGGATACAGTTAAAGTCATTACAGTAATTTGTAAAAAGTTAGAAGCGAAAATATAATAATAAAAAAAGACCACAGATTGAAGATAAGGATAATTTAACTACTAAATCGCAAATAAAACAATAATATTTAGGATATGATAAAGATTTACAAAGAAAAAAAAAGATTTACAGATTTCGTAGGCGGTTTTAAGAAAAGTTATTGATAAAAACAATAGGATTTAGGACATAAACAAGAGTCAAAACATTAATTTGAAAAAAAAAAGTTAAATACAAAAAGTATTTTAAATTTTTTTTAGGTTTCAAATAAAAGAGATTAAGGATACAGTTAAAGTGAAAATAGTATTTGGAGCAAAGTTAGAGACACAAAACGGTTTTACAAACTTAGGATATGGTTAAAGTCAAAACAAGAGGAAGAAAAAATTAAAAGTAAGAAAAAATGTTTTACAAATTTAAGATAAGGTTAACTTAATTACAAAAGTTACCGATTTAGAGTCATAAGATAATAATAATAAGAGTTAGCTTATAAATAAGAATCCAAACAATAATTAGAGATGAGTTACATTCAAAAAAAAATACAAATATAGGATACAATTTTTTGAGGTTTTCAAATTAGTTAATTTAACAGATTTAGGATACTGTTTTATAGTTTAAAAAATAAATATTTTTATTAACCGCCAAAACGGAATATTTGTAATAACTCAAAAAAGGGCATAAATGTAATGCAAAAAAGTGACCGATAACTTTCTTTAAAAAAGAAGCAGACAATTAATTATATAAAATTCACTACTTTCATGGGATAGTTTAATGTCAACTTTTTCTCGCCTAATCCCCTTAAATGTGCCTTTCCTGAGAGCCGAGCATTAAGTTGACGGGTACTAAACATTAAATAACAACCATCCCACAACATTTAGCTCGATCAATACAAAAATTAGCCTTCCCAAATTCCTCCTCATTAAAAGACCACACCACCAACCTTTTATTCTCCTCTTCAATGAAACTCTAAGCAATGCCCCTGATGATAAGGCTACGCCTAGCTTTGTAACCGAACATATCTGTAAAAGTAGCAAGTGAAATTCCACCCCAATCGCTCTAGCATGTACTTCTTAAAATCTAACTCAATTTTTAAAAGAGGCTCTTTTAGAAACTAGCTCGTCCACGAGACTACCTATCTATTTCCACCAAGTAAGATTTTGCATAACAAATTTATGCTCTCTCTCTCATTAAAGAAAAACCACTCTATCCCGAGAACCAAGCATTTCTGACACCAATCACTATACATGGCCTCAAAAGCTGAAGGTGTTGTGTTCTCAAAAGGAGGCTTACCCCATTTAAACAAACTAAGAGAGTAAAATCTAAGACAACAAGATATGGTCCGAGATGACTCTATCAAGCACATCTTTACTTAAACCACAAAGCCACCTCCCATTCGTTGAAAACCAATAACCTATAGATACCACTGTACACTTGTCAAGTAAATGGGAACCACACCACTGAAGATCCTTTCTATCACACTCTCAATTAAAATTCACGAAACTTGCCCATACCTCATGGTCATCAATCAAGTACCCTAGGCATTAGATACCTCAAGATCCTACATCTCATATCTACCCAACTCTTCGGAATGGCATCTCACCACATTTAAATCACCCTACCTAAACACCAACGGCCGGAAAAAGACCATGAAAGTCAACCAATTCAACCTCAAACAGTGCCCCAAATGAGCCCGAGTGGGACAATAGACCATGTTACACCACTCAAGATCTGTTTTCTTTTTCTTTTTTGATAAGTAAAATATCATATACCAAAAGCGCCAAACAAGGGGATGTGTCCTTTGTATACTAGAGGTATACACAAAATTACATCTAACAAATAAGAAAACTATTGACGAATCCCATTCCATAAATTAGCAAGTGAATTCCTACAAAATCGCTCTTGCATTTGACAACAAGACTTTTTTATTAATCAAAATTTCCATACTAGTGTTGCGCCCACCCCCCCCACCCCCAACCTCATGGTAACTTAGGCATTAGATACCTTATGATCCTCCATCTCGTATCTACCCAACTCTTCCAAATGCCATCTCACCACATTTAAATAACCACCTAAACACCAACGGCTGAAAAAAGACCATGAAACAAACCAATTCAACCTAAAACAATGCCCCAAATGAGCCCAAGAGGGACAATTAACCAAGTTACACCACTCAAGATCTTTTTTTCTTTTTCTTTTTCTTTTTTGATAAGTAAAATAACATATACTAAACGCGCCAAACAAGGTGATGTGTCAATTGTATACTAGTGGTATACACGAAATTATAACCAACATATAAAAAAACTATTGACAAATTCCATTCTATAAAGTAGCAAGTGAATTCCTCCCGAATCGCTCTTGAATTTGACAAGACATTTTTATTAATCAAAATCTCCACACTAGAGGTGCGCAGAACCACCCCCCAACCCCCAACCCAACCACACGGTCACCAATCAAGTAGCTTAGGCATTAGATACCTCAAGATCCTACATCTCATATCTTCCCAACTCTTCCGAATGGCATCTCACTACATTTAAATCACTACCTTAACACCAACAGCCGAAAAAAGACCATGAAAGTCAACCAATTCAACCTAAAACAGCATCCCTAATGAGCCCGAGTAGGACAATAGACCAAAAACGACGGCCAAAATGAGCCATAGTGGGACTTGGACTATAGACCAAGGTGCACCAATTCAACTTCCATTTAAAATTTAAAAGAACAAAAGGCAAGAAAGCTTATCAACACTAACAACCTATTTCGCCACTCAAATATCCCCAGGTTATAATACCCCCCCCCTTCGTATGTTATGAACTTCTAATCATTCGACCGTAACTCCGAAGATACTAAGAGTCAAACGACCATCTAAAGAGAACAATTTAGTATACGATTAAGAGTCATAATCTTAATAATAATAAGAAAAAAGTTATCAATAAAAAAAATATTTTGCTAATTTAGTATACGGTTTTACAAAAAGTTATTGATACAAAAATAAGAGTTAAGATATAAATATGAATCCAAACAATAATTAGAGATATGTAACTTATAAAAAAAGATTTTGTAAATATAGAATACAATTTTTCAGGTTCTCAAAAAATAAAAATTTAACAGATTTAAGATACAGTGTTTTAGATATTAAAAAATAAATACTTTTATTAACTCCCAAAACAAAAATTAGACATTACATAAAATAAGGCATAAAATTATTTTGAAAAAAATAAACAGTAAAAGTGAAAACAGTATTTTCAGAAAAGTTATAGATTAAAAAAAGGATTCACAAACTTAGGATACAGTTAAAGTCATTACAGTAATTTATAAAATGTTAAAAGTGAAAATAAAAAAGACACAAATTTAAGAAAAGGTTAATTTAACTACAAAATTGAAAATTAAAAAAAATAATATTTAGGATATGATAAAGATTTACAAAGAAAAAAAAGATTTACAGATTTTTTAGGCGGTTTTACAAAAAGTTATTGATAAAACAATAGAATTTAAGATATAAATAGGAGTCAAAACAATAATTTGAAAAAAAAAAGTTACATACAAAAAGTATTTTAACAATTTAGGTTTCAAATAAAAGAGAATAAGGATACAATTAAAGTGAAAATAGTATTTGGAGTAAAGGATACAAAAAGGTTTTACAAACTTAGGATATGGTTGAAGTTATAATAGGAATTAGAAAAAAATTAAAAGTAAGAAAAAAGATTTCTCAAATTAGAGATAAAAAAAGGATACAGTTATAGTGTAAATAGTATTTCGAGAAAACTTGGAGATACAAAAAGGTTTTACAAACTTAGGATATGGTTAAGTCAAAATAGGAGTTAGAAAAAAATTAAACGTAAGTAAAAATATTTTACAAATTTAATATAAGGTAAACTTAACTACAAAAGTTATTGATAAAACAAAAAAAATTAGGACACAATTAAGAGTAATAATCATAATAATAATAAGAAAGAAGTTACAAAGCTGTAGATAAAAAAAAGGATACAGTTAAAGTGTAAATAGTATTTCAAGAAAACTTAGAGATATAAAAAGGTTTTACAAACTCAGGATATAGTTAAAGTCATAACAGGAGTTGGAAAAAAATTAAAAGTAAAAATATTTTACAAATTTAATATAAGATTAACTTAACCACAAAAGTTACTGATAAAACAAAAACAATTATGATACAGTTAAGAGTCATAATCATAATAATAATAAGAAAAAAGTCATAGATAAAAATAATATTGATTTTTCGTAGGCGGTTTTACAAAAAGTTAATGATAAAAAAATAAGAGTTAGGATTTAAATAAGAATCCAAACAATAATTAGAGCTAAGTTACATTAAATTTGTTTAAAAAAATATAGGATACAATTTTCGAGGTTTTCAAATAAGTTTTTTTAACAGGTTTAGGATACTTTTTTATAGATTAAAAAATAAATATTTTTATTAACTGCCAAAACAGAATATTTGAAATAACTCAAAAAAGGGCATAAATGTAATGTAAAAAAGTGACCAATAACTTTATAAAAAAAAAGAAGAATACAATTAATTATATTAAATTCACTACTTTTATGGGATAGTTTAATGTCAACTTTTTCTCGCCTAATCCCCTTATATGTGCCTTTCCTAAGAGCCGAGCATTAAGTTTACAGGTACTAAACATTAAATAACAACCATCTCACAACCTTTAGCCCGATCAATACAAAAATTAGCCTTCCCAAATTCCTCCTCATTAAAAGACGTCACCAACAACCTTCTATTCTCCTCTTCAATGAAACTCTAAGCAATGCCCCAGATGATATGACTACGCCTAAGCTTTGTAACCGAACAAATCTGTAAAGTAGCAAGTGAAATTCCACCCCAATCGCTCTAGCATGTACTTCTTAAAATCTAACTCGATTTTCAAAAGAGGCTCTTTAAGAAACTAGCTCGTTCATGAGACTACCTATCTATTTCCGCCAAGTAAGATTCTGCATAACAAATTTATACTTTCTAATTAAAGCAAAGCCACCCTATCCAAAGAACCAAGCATCTCTGACACCAATTCATGGCCTCAAAATCCGATGGTGTGTTCTCAAAAGGAGGCTCATCCCATTTAAACAAACTAAGAGAGTAAAATCTAAGACAACAAGATATGGTCCGAGATGACTCTATCAAGCACATCTTGACTTAAACCACAAAGTCACCTCCCATTCGTTGAAAACCAATAGCCTATAGATAATCCTGGACAATTGTCAAGAAAATGGGAAGTACACCACTCAAGATCCTTTCTATCACACTCAATTAAAATTCACGAATCTTGCCCTTACTAGAGGTGCGCCCACCCCCTACACAACCTCAAGGTCATCAATCAAGTACCCTAGGCATTATCTAACCAACTCTTCAGAATGGCAACTCACCACATTTAAATCACCCCACCTATACACCAACGGCCGCAAAAAGACCATGAAAGTCAACCAATTCAACCTAAAACAGTATCCCAAATGAGCCCGAGTGGGACAATAGACCAAGTTACACCACTCAAGATGTTTTTTCTTTTTCTTTTTTGACAAGTAAAATATCATATACCGAAAGCGCCAAACAAGGTGATGTGTCCTTTGTACACTAAGGGTATACACAAAATTACATCTAACAAATAAAAAAACAATTCACAAATTCCATTCCATAAAGTATCAAGTGAATTCCTCCCGAATCGCTCCTTGCATTTGACAACAAGACTTTTTTATTAATCAAAACAAATCTCCATAATCAAGTTCCTTCTTCTATCACTAGCAATCAAGTGAAACAAATCTCAAATTGCAAACAGACATAAAGCGCGGTATCCACAATAATTACTTTTACTCCTTAAAATCAAACTCATTTTTAAATAGGCTAATTTGAAAACTAGCTCTCCACAAGACTACCCATGAAAGTCACTTGTCGTATCAACCAAAAACGACAGCCATAATGAGCCATAGTGGGACTTGGACTACAGATCTAGGTGCACCAATTAAACTTCCATTTAACATTTAAAAGAACAAAAGGCAAGAAAGCCTATGAACATTAACAACCTACTTCGCCAATCAAATATCCCGAGGTAATAATACCCCCTGCTAATGTAATGAACTTCTAATCATTCGACCGTAACTCCAAAGATACTAAGAGTCAAACGACCATCTGAAGAGAACAATTTAGAAACTTGACTAACCGACAAGATTGGTCCTTAATTCCTTATCCTAAGTTCCACAACATGAAATAAGCTTTGCTTAGAATACTCCTAGATCTAAGTGTGGAAATGCCTTTTCACTCCAAAGAAGACGATATTGCTTACCAAACTTTATCAAATCAAGAGTTGTTTGCTCTTGCGCACACGTAGGTGCGAGTCCAAGTACACTAGCATCAGCAGAACATCCTATATCACCACAAGCAACCAAAATCTCAACCAAAGCTCACATACATGGGGCTAAAAAAGGCTTCGATCACGAGCATCGAGCTTTCATCCAAAATCCCAACCAATTCACTACATAATTGTAAACTAAACCATTGGCAAATGAAATGAAGGAAGATATGAACATGAGATTCACCATAACCAAAATTTTAAACACCTAATTTTCTTTCTCATCGGTTCCTTTTATTCCAATTTATCTTCACACATACACACTCTCTCTCTCTCTCTCTTTTACATGTATTACCACTTTTATTTTATTTTAAAATACTATTATCTTTAAAAAATCTATATCAGTTCATTTATATACAATAACCTTAATTTAAAAAAAGTATCTATAAAAAATTTATAAATTTCAAAAAAGAATAACTGATAAAGGATGTTGTTAAAAATCGTATTTTGCAAAAAATTAAATATTAAAAAGAGGTTTCGCAAACTTAGGATATGGTTAAAGTCATTACAGTAATAACAAAAGGTTAAAACGATTTAAGATAAGGTTATTTTAACTACAAAATTGCAAATAAGAACAATAATATTTAAGATATGATCAAAAGTCATAATGATAATTAGAAAAAAGCTATAGATAAAAAACAGATTTCCAGATTTTGTAGACGGTTTTACAAAATTTTATTGATTAAACAAAAGGATTTAGGATATAAATAAGAGTCAATAAATTAATTTGAAAAAATAGTTACATACAAATTTTTTTTACAAATTTAGGATACGACTTTTCAGGGTTGCAAATAAAGAGATTAAGGATAGAGATAAAGTGAAAATAGTATTTGCGGAAAAATAAGAGATACAAAAAGGTTTTACAAACTTGGGATATGGTTAATGTCATGGCAGGAATTAGAAGAAAATTAAAAGAAAAAATATTTCACAGATTTAAGATAAGGTTAACATAGCTACAAAAGCTAGAAAGTGAAAATAGTATTTTAAGAAAAGTTAGAGATACGAAAAGGTTATACAAACTTAGGATACAGTGAGTGAGAGTCATAACAAGTTTAAAATAAAAAAGAGGTGGGTAAATCGCACAAATGATCCCTTGACTTATAGACTTCTCCGCCATTAGTCCCTAAACAATTTCTTTTACGAATATGGTCCTAGGACTTTTTAAAATTCACGCGCTTAGTCCTTTTGATAGATGTCGTTATTTAAATGCAGTTAAGTTACCCATGTGCCTCTCACGTGCGTTTGGCTAAGAGTAAACTGTAATTTTTGAAACACAAACTAAATCACAATTAGCATCGAGTCCCTAGGGTTTGGGAAAATATCACAAGGCCTTCTTCCCCAAATTCAAAACTAGGAAAATGAATCAAATTATACCATTGGCATAATTTCCCTATGCAATATACCATCCAAAGAGAGGTTCCAATAGCTTTTTGGTTATGCCGACCCTCCCGCAACAACGGCATATCCGCCGACCTCTGGCCTCCTCCCTTACACAGCGTGCAACATCGCTGTGTTGACTCCCCTTCCATGGCCATCACTTCCTCCTCCTTTTAATCTCCATTCGTCACCTCCGTCTCATGTCCCCAACCTCTCCGCCACTCCTCTCCCTCACCATTTTTGTGCCCTAAGACTAAAAGGCTTTCTCCTTTCAAACAAAGTCTTCGGCAACAATTCCAAAAACGTCGTCGTGCTCAAAGAGCGTTAGATCCCTACACACGGCATTGAAATTCTTAATCTGGAAAGGGACGTCGCTGAAGCCACCACCAGGGGGGGTTCAAATTCGTCTTTTCTACCTCCACTCCTTGGTTAAATCTGCATTCTTTAACCAATTAGGTTTTTAAGAATAGATTAGTTTGGGAAAAGAAGGTCCTGTTGTGTTTTTCTAAAACCTCGGGACTCAATTACAAATTGTGATATAGTTTATGTTTGAAAATTTGCATTTTAGCCCTTAGACAAATGCATGTGAGAGGCACATAGGAAACTTAACGACATTTCACCGGCGGCATCCATCAAAAGGACCGACCGCATGAAAATTTAGAAGTCTTAGGACCAAATTGGTAAAAAATATTGCTAACGGACTAATGGCGGAGAAAGTTATAGACAAGGGACCAAATGTGCAGATTACCCGAAAAAGATTTACAGATTTTGTACACGGTTTTACAAAAAGCTATTCATAAAAACAATAGGATTTATGACATAAATACGAGTCAAAAAAAGTTACATATATAAAAAGTATTTTAAAAATTCAGGACACGATTTTTTAGGTTTTCAAATAAAAGAGATTGGATACAATTAAAGTGAAAATAGTATTTTTAAAAAGATTAGAGATACAAAAAGGTTTTACAAACTTAGGATATGGTTAAAGTCATAACAGCAATTTGAAAAAAAGATTTCTCACATTTAAGATAAGGTTAACATACAAAAGATACAAAAAAAAGGGATACAGTTACAATGAAATAGTATTTTGAGAAAAGTTAAGAGATAGATAAAGGTTTTACAAACTTAGGATTCAGTTAAAGACATAACACGAGATAAATAGGTGTTAGAAAAAAAATTAAAAGTAAGAAAAAATATTTCACAGATTTAAGATAAAGTTAACTTAACTAAAAAAGTTACAGATAAAACAAAAATATTTAGAATACTATTAAGAGTCATAATCATAATAATAATAAGAAAAAAGTTATCAATAAAAAAAAGATTTTGTTGATTTCGTATACGGTTTTACTAAAAGTTATTGATACAAAAATAAGAGTTATGATATAAACAAGAATCCAAACAATAATTTTTTTTTGATAAGTAAATAAATCCAAACAATAATTAGAGATATGTAAGTTAAAAAAAAAGATTTTGCAAATATAGAATACAATTTTTCAGGTTCTCAAAAAAAAAAAATTACAGATTTAAGATACAGTGTTTAGGATATTAAAAAATAAATATTTTTATTAACTCCCAAAACAAAAATTGGACATAACTTAAAAGAAGGCATAAAATTAATTTGAAAAAAAAAGGTGAAAAAACTAATTTGTAAAAAGTATACAGTTAAAGTGAAAACAGTATTTTTGAAAAGTTACGGATTAAAAAAAGGGTTCAAAAACTTAGGATACAGTTAAAGTCATTACAGTAATTTGTAAAATGTTAAAAGTGAACATAAAAAAAAGACAACAAATTTAAGAAAAGGTTAATTTAACTACAAAATTCGAAATAAAACAATAATATTTAGGATATAATCAAGATTTACAAAGAAAAAAAAAGATTTACAGAATTTTTAGGTAGTTTTACGAAAAGTTATTGATAAAAAAGATAGGATTTAGGATATAAATAGGAGTCAAAACAATAATTTGAAAAAAAAAAGTTACAAACAAAAAGTATTTTAACGATTTTTTTAGGTTTGAAATAAAAGAGAATAAGGATACAGTTAAAGTGAAAATAGTATTTGGAGCGAAGTATACAAAAAGTTTTACAAACTGAGGATATGGTTAAAGCTATAATAGGAATTAGAAAAAAATTAAAAGTAAGAAAACTTAGAGATACAAAAAGGTTTTACAAACTTAGGATATGGTTAAGTCAAAATAGGAGTTAGAAAAAAAATTAAACATAAGTAAAAATATTTTACAAATTTAAGATAAGGTAAACTTAACTACAAAAGTTACTGATAAAACAAAAAAATTAGGTTACAATTAAGAGTAATAATCATAATAATCATAAGAAAAAAGTTACAAAAGTTGTAGATAAAAAAAAGGATACAGTTATAGTGTAAATAGTATTTCAAGAAAACTTAGAGATAAAAAGGTTTTACAAACTCAGGATATTGTTAAAGTCAAAACAGGAGCTAAGTTACATTAAAAAAAAAAAAGAGTTTATAAATATAGGATACAATTTTCGAGGTTTTCAAATAAGTTTTTTTAACAGGTTTAGGATACTTTTTTATGGATTAAAAAATAAATATTTTTATTAACTGCCAAAACAGAATATTTTAATAACTCAAAAAAGAGCATAAATGTAATGTAAAAAAGTGACCGATAACCTTATTAAAAAAAGAAGCATACAATTAATTATATAAAATTCACTACTTTCATGGGATAGTTTAATGTAAGCTTTTTCTCGCCTAATCCCCTTATATGTGCCTTTCCTGAGAGCCGAGAATTAAGTTTATGGGTACTAAACATTAAATAACAACCATCTCACAACCTTTAGCCCGATCAATACAATAATTAGCCTTCCCAAATTCCTCCTCATTAAAAGAACTCACCAACAACCTTCCTCTTAAATGAAACTCTAACCAATGCCCCGGATGATATGGCTACGTCTAGCTTTGTAGCGGAACAAATCTGTAAAGTAGCAAGTGAAATTCCACTCCAATCGCTCTAGCACGTACTTCTTAACATATAACACAATTTTTAAAAGAGGCTCTTTAAGAAACTAGTTCGTCCACGAGACTACCTATCTATTTCCACCAAGTAAGATTTTACATAACAAATTTATGCTTTCTCATTAAAGCAAAACCACTCTATCCTGAGAACCAAGAAATTCTGACACTAATCACTATTCATGGCCTCAAAATCCGATGGTAGAGTTGTGTTCTCAAAAGGAGGCTTATCTCATTTAAACAAACTAAGAGAGTAAAATCTAAGACAACAAGATATGGTCCAAGATGACCCTATCAAGCACAAAGCCACCTCCCATTCGTTGAAAACCAATAACCTATAGATACCCCTGGACACTTGTGATGTAGATGGGAACTACACCACTCAAGATCCTTTCTATCACACTCTCAATTAAAATTCACGAAACTTGCCCATACTAGAGGTGCGCCCACCCTCCCCCCCTACCCAACCTCATGGTCATCAATCAAGTACCCTAGACATTAGATACCTCAAGATCCTACATCTCATATCTACCCAACTCTTCAGAATGGCAACTCACCCCACCTAAACACCAATGGTCGCAAAAAGACCATGAAGTCAACCAATTCAACCTAAAACAATATCCCAAATGAGCTTGAGTGGGACAATAGACCAAGTTACACCACTCAAGATCTTTTTTCTCTTTCTTTTTTGGCAAGTAAAATATCATATACCAAAAGCGCCAAACAAGGGGATGTGTCCTTTGTATACTAAGGGTATACAAAAAATTACATCTAACAAATAAAAAAACTATTCACAAATTCCATTCCATAAAGTATCAAGTGAATTCCTCCCGAATCGCTCTTGCATTTGACAACAAGACTTATTTATTAATTAAAAAAAATCTCCATAATCAAGTTCCTTCTTCTATCACTAGCAATCAAGTGAAACAAATCTCAAACTGCAACCATCATCCTAAACCGACATAAAGCGCGGTATCCACAATAATTACTTTTACTCCTTAAAATCAAACTCATTTTTAAATAGGCTATTTTAAAAACTAGCTCTCCACGAAACTACCCATTAAAGACACTCATCGTATCAACCAAAAATGACGGCCATAATGAGCCATGGTGGGACTTGGATTACAGACCTAGGTGCACCAATTCAACTTCCATTTAACATTTAAAAGAACAAAAGGCAAGAAAGCCTATGAACATTAACAACCTACTTTGCCACTCAAATATCCCCAAGTAATAACACCCCCCATACATATGTAATGAACTTCTATCATTTGACCGTAACTCCAAAGATACTAAGAGTCAAACGACCATCTGAAGAGAACAATTTAGATACTTGACTAACCGACAAGATTGGTCCTTAATTCCTTATCCAACATGAAGTAAGCTTTGCTTAGAACACTCCTAGATCTAAGTGTGGAAATGCCTTTTCACTCCAAAGAAGACGATATTGCTTACCAAACTTTATCAAATCAAGAGTTGTTTGCTCTTGCGCACACGTAGGTGCGAGTCCAAATACACTAGCATCAGCAGAACATCCTATATCACCACAAGCAACCAAAATCTCAACCAAAGCTCACATACATGGATGGGGCTAAAAAAGGCTTCGATCACGGGCATCCAGCTTTCATCCAAAATCCGAACCAATTCACTACATAATTGTAAACTAAACCATTGGCAAATGAAATGAAGGAAGATATGATCATGAGACTCACCATAACCAAAATTTTAAACACCTAATTTTCTTTCTCATCGGTTCCTTTTATTCCAATTTATCTTCACACATACATTCTCTCTCTCTCTCTCTTTTACATGTATTACCACTTTTATTTTATTTTAAAATTTAAAAAACTATTATCTTTTAAAATTTTATATCAGTTCATTTATATACAATAACCTTAATTTTAAAAAAAAAAGTAACTACAAAAAATGTATAAATTTTAAAAAAAGAATTACAGATAAAGAATGCCGTTAAAAATCGTATTTTCCAAAACATTACATATTAAAAAAAGGTTTCACAAAGTTAGGATATGGTTAAAGTCATTACAGTAATAACCAAAAAGTTAAAAGTGAAAAAAAAAAAGGCTTTACAGATTTAAGATAAGGTTATTTTAACTACAAAATTGCAAATAAGAAAAAATAATATAAAAGATATGATCAAAAGTCATAATAATAATTAGAAAAAAGCTATAGATAAAAAATATATATAGATTTTGTAGACGGTTTTACAAAAATTTATTGATTAAACAATAGGATTTAGGATTTAAATAAGAGTCAAGAAATTAATTTGATAAAGTAGTTACATACAAAAATTCTTTTACAAATTCATGATACAACTTTTCATGTTTAAAAATAAAAGAGATGATAGAGTTAAAATGAAAATAGTATTTGCAGAGAAATAAGAGATACAAAAAGGTTTTACAAACTTGGGATATGGTTAAAGTCATGGCAGGAATTAGAAGAAAATTAAAAGTAAGAAAAAATATTTCTCAGATTTAAGATAAGGTTAACATCACAACAAAAGTTAGAAATAAAAAAAGGGATATACAATTAGAGTGAAAATAGTATTTTAAGAAAAGTTAGAGATACAAAAAGGTTATACAAACTTATGATACAGTTAAAGTCGTAACAAGTTAAAGATAAAAAAGAGGTGGGTAAATCGCACATATGATCCCTTGACTATAGACTTCTCCACCATTAGTCCCTAAACAATTTCTTTTACCAATTTGGTCCTAGGACTTTTTAAAATTCACGCTTAGTCCTTTTAATGGATGTCGTTATTGAAATGCAGTTAAGTTTCCCATGTGCCTCTCACGTGCATTTGGCAACTGTAATTTTTGAAACCCAAACTAAATCACAATTAGCATCTAGTCCCTAGGGTTTGGGAAAATATCACAAGGCCTTCTTCCCCAAATTCAAAACTAGGAAAATGGCTCAAATTATACCATGGGTATAATTTCCCTATGCCATATACCATCCGAAGAGGCTATTTTACATCTAACAAATAAAAAAACTATTGACAAATTGCATTCCATAAAGTAGCAAGTGAATTCCTCCCGAATCGCTCTTGCATTTGACAACAAGACTTTTTGATTAATCAATATCTTCATAATCAAGTTCCTTCTTCTATCCCTAGCAATCAAGTGAAACAAATCCCAAATTGCAATCATCAAGTACTTTTACTCCTTAAAATCTAACACATTTTTAATGAGGCTATTTTAAAAACTAGCTCTCCACGAGACTACCCATGAAAGTCACTCGTATCAACCAAAAACGATGGCCATAGTGGGACTTGGACTACAGACCAAGGTGCACCAACTCAACTTCCATTTAACATTTAAAAGAACAAAAGGCAAGAAAGCCAATCAACACTAACAACCTACTTCGCCACTAGAATATCCCCGTGTGATAATACCCCCTACATATGTAATGAACTTCTAATCATACAACCGTAACTCCAATGATACAAAGAGTCAAACGACCATCTAAAGAGAACAATTTAGATACTTGACTAACCGACAAGATTGGTCTTTAATTCCTTATCCTAAGTTCCTCAAACAAGAAATAAGCTTTGCTTAGAATAATCCTAGATCTAAGTGTGGAAATGCCTTTTAACGCCAAAGAAGATGACATTGCTTACCAAACTTTATCAAATAAAGAGTTGTTTGCTCCTGCACACACGTAGGTGTGAGTCCAAATACACAATATACTGGCATGAACAGAACAAGGAACCAAAATCTCTACCAAAGCTCCTATACATGGTGCAAAAAAAGGCTTCGATCAAGGGGATCCAGCTTTCATCCAAAATCTTAACCCATTCACACCATAATTGTAAACTAAACCATTGGCAAATGAAATGAAGGAAGATATGATCATGAGATTCACTATAACCACAATTCTAAACACCTAATTTTCTTCTTTTTTTGATAGGTAAAGTATAAGTAATATTAACAAGTGTCAAATGAGATGACGCGTCCTTGTACGCTGGGACTACAAAAGATTAACCCAAAGGCTAATTACAAAAAGGATTCTCTGAAGTAGGATCGGTTGTTAAGCACCAGAATCGCAAAGACAACAGAAAATTCTTTTTAATTCCTTCAATATCAGATTTGATGTTCTCGAATGCCCTTTTGTTCCTCTCTTTCCAAATGGTCCACCAAATTTCTGTTGGGGCGTACTTCCAGAAGACATTCCTCCTATTCCTATTAAAAGACGACCATCCTCGAAGCGCATCCATAACCGTCCTGGGCATAGCCCAAGAAACCCCCGCACTGAGGAAAATAAAATTCCATAACTCCCTAACAATAGGGCAGTGCAACAGCAGATGTTTCACATCCTCCTCATTCTTGCACATGTAGCAACGATTAACATAAATCATGCCACGAGATTTCAAATTCTCCCCTGTCAAAATGGCACCTCTAAATGACTTTATCTTCACTCGAGCCTTGCCTCTTACATCCGTGAAGAACCACCATAAACTGCACTGCCTCCTCGATCTCCTGTTCCCCCTTGATTAACTATCAATGAACTCACCAGTTCCTCCTTATTAACTGTAATATTGTATAACCTGGGAAATAAATATTGCATCGTGTTAACCCCAAACCAAAGATCCTTCCAAAACTTGTCTTGATTCCCCTGGCCTATTTCAAACTTAATGGAACTGTTGAAGGCAGTCCAAATTCCCATAATACCTTTCCAGACACAAGAACCATAAGAGAACAGAACTTCCGTGGGGAACCAAAGATAATCACCCATTCCATACTTGCTCACCACTAACCTCCTCCACAACGACTCTTTATCAACTAAATACTTCCATAACCACTTTCCCAACAAAGCCTTATTTAAGTATTTGAGATTTTTGACTCCTAATCCCCCTTCTTCCTTGCTAGAGCAAACTGAATCCCACCCGACTAAATGATAATTTCTCTTCTCTTTATCCCCTTCCCATAGAAAATCTCTTTCCAGCTTCTCAATTCTTTTTAATACCGAGGCAAGGGCCACGAACAAGGATAGAAAGTAAGTGGGAAGATTAGAAAGGGTGTTGTTAATCAGAGTAAGTCTTCCACCCTTTGAAAAGTATTGCCTCCTCCACCCCGCCAGCCTCCTCTCGAACTTTTCCACTACTGACCAAATTGGTCAAAAATATTGTTAGGGGACTAATGGCGAAGAAGGTCATAGTCAAGTGACCAAATGCGCGGATTACCCGAAAAAGATTTACAGATTTTGTAGACGGTTTTACAAAAAGTTATTGATAAAAACAATAGGATTTAGGATATAATTAAGTTTTAAAAAAAAGTTACATGAAAAAATTATTTTTAAAATTCATGACACGATTTTTTAGGTTTTCAAATAAAAGAGATTAAGGATACAATTAAAGTGAAAATAGTATTTTCAAAAAGATTAGAGATACAAAAAGATTTTACAAACTTAGGATAAAGTCATAACAGGAATTTGAAAAATATTAAAAGTAAGAAAAAAAGATTTCTCAGATTTAAGATAAGGTATACAAAAGATACAAATAAAAAAAGGGATACAATTAAAGTGAAAATAGTATTTTCAGAAAAGTTTGAGATACAAAATGATTTTACAAACTTATGATACAGTTCAAGACATAACACGAGATAAACAGGAGTAAGAAAAAATATTTCACAGATTTAAGATAAGGTTAACTTAACTCAAAAGTTAAAGATAAAACAAAAATATTTAGGATGTGAATAAGAGTCATAATCATTATAATAATAAGAAAAAATTTGTCAATAAAAAAAATTGCTGATTTAGTATACGGTTTTACAATAAATTATTGATACAAAAATAAGAGTTAGGATATAAATATGAATCCAAACAATAATTCGAGATAAGTTACATATAAAAAAAAAGATTTTACAAATATAGAATACAATTTTTCAGGTTCTCAAAAAACAAAAATTTAACAGATTTAAGATAAAGTGTTTTAGATATTAAAAAATAAATATTTTTATTAACTCCCAAAACAAAAATTGGACATAACTCAAAAAAAAGGTATAAAATTATTTTGTAAAAAAATAAGTGAAAACAGTAATTTGAAGTATTTTCAGAAAAGTTACAGATTAAAAAAAAGATTCACAAAGTTAGGATACAGTTAAAGTCATTATAGAGATTAAGGATACGGTTAAAGTAAAAATAGTATTTGGAGCAAAGTTAGAAATACAAAAAAGTTTTACAAACTTAGGATACGGTTAAAATCATAATAGGAATTAGAAAAAAAATAAAAGTAAGAAAAAATATTTCTGAAGTTACTGGTAAAATAAAATGGATACAGATATAGTGTAAATGGTATTTGGAGAAAACATAGAGATACAAATAGGCTTTACAAACTTAGGATATGGTTAAAGTGGAGTTAGAAAAAAATTAAAAATAAGAAAAAATATTTTACAAATTAAAGATAAGGTTAACTTAACTACGAAAAAATTTAGGATACAATTAAGAGTCATAATCATAATAATAATACGAAAAAGGTAATAAATAAATAAAAATTACTGATTTAGTAGATAGTTTTACAAAAAGTTATTGATAAAAAAGTAAGACTTAGGATATAAATAAGAGGTATACACAAAATTACATCAATCAAGTAACTTAGGCATTAGATACCTCAAGATCCTACATCTCATATCTACCCAACTCTTCCGAATGGCATCTCACCACATTTAAATCACCACCTAAACACCAACGGCCGAAAAAAGACCATGAAAAACAACCAATTCAACCTAAAACAGTTCCCCAAATGAGCCCGAGTGCAACAAAAGACCAAGTTACACCACTCAAAATCTTTTTTCTTTTTCATTTTCTTTTTCAATAAGTAAAATATCATACACCAAAAGCGCCAAACAAGGTGATGTGTCCTTTGTATACTAGAGGTATACACAAAATTACATCTAACATATAAAAAAACTATGTACGAATCCCATTCCATAAATTAGCAAGTGAGTTCCTACCGACCGCCCCAACAAAGGTTGTGTTTCACGGTCTTGCATTTGACAACAAGACTTTTTTTAGTAATCAAAATCTCCATACTAGAGGTGCGCCCACCCCCCCAACCTCATGGTCATCAATTAAGCAACTTAGGCATTAGATAGCTCAGGATCCTACATCTCACATCTACCCAACACTTCTAAATGGCATCTCACCACATATAAATCACCACCTAAACACCAACGGCAGAAAAAAGACCATGAAACACAGCCAATTCAACCTAAAAATGCGCCCCAAATGAGCCCGAGTGGGACAATTAACCACAAACTTAGGATACAAAAAGGTTAAACAAACCTAGTGGCCTCCTCACTTACACCGCCGGTAGCAACATCGCTGTCGTCGACTCCCCTTCCATGCAACTAGTCTTTTATCTCCACCTACCTCCTCCATCTTGCTCATCTTCCTCGATCAACAGCCATGCTCATCTTCCTCCTCCTTTTTATCTCCATTCGTCACCTTTGTCTCGTGTCCCCAACCTCTTCGCCTCGACCTCCTCTCCCTCGCCATTTCTGTGCCCTAGGACGAAAAGGCTTTCTCCTATCAATCAAAGTCTTCGGCAACAATTCCAAAAACGTCGTCGTGCTCAAAGAGCGTTAGATCCCTACACACGACATTAAATTTCTTCAGCTGGAGAGGGACATCGCTGAAGCCACCATCGAGGTGGGGGGACTTCAAATTCGCCTTTTCTACCTCCACTACTTGGTTAAATCGACATTCTTTAACCAATTTGGATTTTTAAGAATAGATTAGTTTCGGAAAATAATTAAGGTTCTGTTGTGTTTTTCTAAAACCTCAGGATACAATTACAAATTTTGATATAGTTTGTCTGAAAAGTTGCATTTTAGCCCTTAGCCAAATGCATGTTAGAGGCACATGAGAAACTTAACTAAATTTCACTGACATCATTCATCAAAAGGACAGACCGCGTTTAAATTTAGAAGTTGTAGAACCAAATTGGTAAAAAAAAAAATTGTTAAGGAGTTAATGGCGAAGAAGGTCATAGTCAAGCGACCAAATGTGCAGATTACACGAAAAAGAATTACAGATTTTGTAGATGATATTACAAAAAGTTATTGATAAAAACAATAAGATTTAGGATATAAATAAGAGTCAAAAAACGTTACATACAAAAATTATTTTAAAAGTCACGACACGATTTTTTACGTTTTCAAATAAAAGAGATTAAGGATACAATTAAAGTGAAAATAGTATTTTCAAAAAGATTAGATATACAAAAAGGTTTTACAAAGTTAGGACACAGTTAAAGTCATTACAGTAATTTGTAAAAAGTTAAAAGTGAACATAAAATAATAAAAAAAGACCACCGATTTAAGATAAGGTTAATTTAATTACAAAATTGCAAATAAAATAATAATAATAAGGATATGATAAAAATTTACAAAGAAAAAAAAGATTTACAGATTTTGTAGGCGGTCTTACGAAAAGTTATTGATAAAAACAATAGGATTTAGGATATAAATAAGAGTCAAAACAAAAAATTGAAGAAAAAAAAAGTTACATACAAAAAAGTAATTAAAATTTTTTTAGGTATCAAATAAAAGATATTAAGGATACAGTTATAGTATTTGGAGCAAAGTTAGAGACACAAAAAGGTTTTACAAACTTAGGATACGGTTAAAGTCATAATAGGAATTAGAAAAATATTATAAGTAAGAAAAAAGAATTTTCAAGTTACAGATAAATAAAAAGGATACAGTTATAGTGTAAATAGAATTTCGGGAAAACTTAGAGATACCAAAAGGTTTTACAAACTTAGGATATGGTTATAAAGTCAAAACAAGAGTTAAAAAAAATTAAAATTAAGAAGAAAAAAAATACAAATTTAAGATAAGGTTATCTTAACTAGAAAAGTTACCGATTAAGAGTCATAATATAATAATAATAAGAAAAAAGTCATAGATAAAAAAAATACTGATTTAGTAGACAGTTTTACAAAAAGTTATCAATGAAAAATAAGAGTTATGAAATAAATAAGAATCCAAACAATAATTAGAGATAAGTTAAATTTTTTTAAAAAAATTACAAATTAAGGATACAATTTTTTAGGTTTTCAATTAAGTTAATTTGACAGATTAGGATACTGTTTTATAGTTCAAAAAATATTTTTTTTATTAACTGCCAAAACAGAATATTTGTAATAACTCAAAAAAGGGCATAAATGTAATGCAAAAAGTGACCGGCAACTTTATAAAAAAAAGAAGCATACAATTAATTATATAAAATTCACTACTTTCATGCGATAGTTTAATGTCAACTTTTTCTCGCCTAATCCCCTTATAGGTGCCTTTCCTGAGAGCTGAACATTAAGTTGACGGGTACAAAACATTAAATAATAATCATCTCACGCCCTTTAGCCCAATGAATAAAAAAATTAGCCATCCCAAATTCCTCCTCATTAAAAGACCTCACGAACAAACTTCCATTCTCCTCTTCAGTGAAACTCTAACCAATGCCCCGATGATTTGGCTGCACCTAGCTTTGTAACCGAACAAATCTATAAAGTAGCAAGTGAAATTCCACCCCAATCGCTCTAGCATGTTCTTCTTAAAATCTAACACAATTTATAAAAGAGAGGCTCTTTTAGAAAGCATAACAAATTTATGCTTTCTCATTAAAGCAAAACCACTCTATCCTGAGAACCAAGCATTTCTGACACCAGTCACTATTCATGGCCTCAAAATCCGATGGTATAGTTGTGTTATCAAAAGGAGGCTTACCCCATTTAAACAAACTAAGAGTGTAAAATCTAAGACAACAAGATATGGTCCGAGATGACTATCAAGCACATATTGACTTAAACAACAAAGCCACCTCCCATTCATTGAAAACCAATAACCTATAAATACCCCTGCACACTCTTCAAGTAAATGGGAACCACACCACTCAAGATCCTTTCTATCACACTCTCAATTAAAATTCACGAAACTTGCCCATACTAGACATGCGCCCACCCCCCCCACTACCCAACCTCACGTTCATCAATCAAGTACCCTAGGCATTAGATCCTACATCTCATATCTACCCAACTCTTCAAACGGCATCTCACCACATTTAGATCACCCCACCTAAACACCAACAGCCGGAAAAAGACCATGAAAGTCAACCAATTCAACCTAAAACAGTTGAGCCCGAGTGGAACAATAGACCAAGTTACACCACTCAAGATCTTTTTTTTTTCTTATTTGATAAGTAAAAGATCATATATACCAAAAGCACCAAACAAGGTGATATGTCCTTTGTATACTAGAGGTATACACAAAATTACATCTAACAAATAATAAAACTATTGACGAATCCCATTCCATAAATCAGCAAGTGAATTCCTACCGAATCACTCTTGCATTTCACAACAAGACTTTTTGATTAATCAAAATCTCCATACTAGAGGTGCGCCCACCCCCCCCCCCAAACACCCTACCCAACCTCATAGTCATCAATCAAGTAACTTAGGCACTAGATACCTCACGATCCTACATCTCATATCTACCCAACTCTTCCGAATGGCATCTCACCACATTTAAATCACCACCTAAACGCCAACGGCCGAAAAAAGACCATGAAACACAACCAATTCAACCTAAAATAGCGCCCCAAATTAGCCGAGTGGGACAATTAACCAAGCTACACCACTCAAAATCCTTTCTTCTTTTTCTTTTTCTTTTTTGATAAGTAAAATATCATATACCAAATGCACCAAACAAAGTGATGTGTCCTTTGTATACTAGAGGTATACACAAAACTACATCCAACAAATAAAAAAACTATTGACAAATTCCATTCCATAAAGTAGCAAGTGAATTCTTCCCGAATCGCTCTTGAATTTGACAAGCCTTTTTCATTAGACAAAATCTCCATACTAGAGGTGCGCCCAACCCCCCCTAACCCCCTACCCAACCTCACGGTCATCAATCAAGTAGCTTAAGCATTAGATACCTGAAGATCCTACATCTCATATCTACCCAACTCTTCCGAATGGCATCTCACCACATTTAAATCAACACCTAAACACCAACGGCCAAAAAAAGACCATGAAAGTCAACCAATTCAACCTAAAACCCCAAATGAGCCTAAGTGGGACAATAGACCAAGTTAAACCACTCAAGATCATTTTTCTTTTACTTTTTCTTTTTTGACAAGTAAAATATCATATACCGAAAGCACCAAACAAGGTGATGTGTCCTTTGTATACTAAGAGTATACACAAAATTACATCTAATAAATAAAAAAACTATTGACAAATTCCATTCCATAAAGTATCAAGTGAATTCCTCCCGAATCGCTCTTGCATTTGACAACAAGACTTTTTATTAATCAAAAATACCTCCATAATCAAGTTCTTTTTGCTATTACTAGCAATCAAGTGAAACAAATCTCAAACTGCAATCACCGTCCAAAACTGACATAAAGCGCGATATCGACAACAATTACTTTTACTCCTTAAATTCTAACTCATTTTTAATAAGGCTATTTTTAAAAAGGCTCTCCACGAGACTACCCATGAAAGTCACTCGTCGTATCAACCAAAAACGTCTGCCATAATGAGCCATAGTGGGACTTGGACTACAGCCCAAGGTGCACTAATTCAACTTCAATTTAACATTTAATTTAAAAGAACAAAAGGCAAGAAAGCCTATCAACACTAACAACCTACTTTGCCACTCAAATATCCCTGTAATAATAGCCCCCTACATATGTAATGAACTTCTAATCATTCGATCGTAACTCCAAAGATACTAAGAGTCAAACGACCATCTAATGAGAACAATTTAGATACTTGACTAACCAACAAGATTGGCCCTTAATTCCTTATCCTAAGTTCCACAACATGAAATAAGCTTTGCTTAGTATACTCCTACATCTAAGTGTGCAAAATTCCTTTTCACTCCAAAGAAGATGGTATTGCTTACCAAACTTTATCAAATAAAGATTTGTTTGCTCTTGCACACACGTAGGTGCGAGTCCAAATACACTAGCATCAACAGAACATCCTATATCACCACAAGTAACCAAAATCTCTACCAAAGCTCACATACATGGGGCTAAAAAAGGCTTCGATCACGGGCCTTTCATCCAAAATCCTAACCAATTCACACCATAATTGTAAACTAAACCATTGGCAAATGAAATTAAGGAAGATATGATCATGAGATTCACTATAACCAAAATTCTAAACTCCTAATTTTCTTTCTCATCGGTTCCTTTTATTCCAATTTATCTTCACACATACACTCTCTCTTCTACATGAATTACCCCTTTTATTTTATTTTAAAATACTATTATCTTTTAAAAATTTGTATACAATAACCATAATTAAAAAAAAGAGTAACTACAAAAAATTAATAAATTTTAAAAAAGATTTACAGATAAAGGATGCCGTAAAAGTCGTTACAAGAATAACCAAAAGTTAAAAAAAAAAAACTTAACAGATTTAAGATAAGATTAATTAACTACAAAATTGCAAATAAGAACAATAATATTTAAGATATGATCAAAAGTCATAATAATAATTAGAAAAAGCTATAGATAAAAAAATTACAGATTTTGTCGACGTTTACAAAAAATTATTGATTAAACAATAGGATTTAGGATATAAATAAGAGTTAAGAAATTAATTTGAAAAAATGGTTACATACAAAAATTCTTTTACAAATTCAGGATACGACTTTTCAGGTTTGTAAATAAAAGAGATTAAGGATAGAGTTAAAGTGAAAATGATATTTGGAGAAAACTAACAGATACAAAAAGGTTTTACAAACTTGGGATATGGTTAAAGTCATGGCAGGAATTAGAAGAAAATTAAAAGTAAGAATAAATATTTCTCAAATTTAACATAAGGTTAACATAACTACAAAAGTTACAAATAAAAAAGGGTAGAGTTAGAGTGAAAAATAGTATTTTAAGAAAAGTTAGAGATACAAAAAGGGTATATAAACTTGGGATACAGTTAAAGTCATAACAACTTAAAGATAAAATAGAGGTGGGTAAATCGCACATATGATCCCATCACTATAGACTTCTCCGCCATTAGTCCCTAAACAATTTCTTTTACCAATTTGGTCCTAGGACTTTTAAAAATTCACACGCTTAGTCCTTTTGATGCTATTGAAATGCGGTTAAGTTGCCCATGTGTCTCCTCGCTAGGTAGCAACATCGTTGTCCTCAACTCCCTTCCATGCAGTAGTCTTTTATCTCCACCTACCTCCTCCATCTTTCTTATCTTCCTCGATCAACAGCCATGGCCATCACTTCTTCCTCCTCCTCCTATTTATCTCCATTCGTCACCTTTGTCTCGTGTCCCCAACCTCTCCGCCTCGACCTCCTCTCCCTCGCCACTTCTATGCCCTAGGACTAAAAGGCTTTCTCCTATCAATAAAAGTCTTCAGCTATGATTCCAAAAACATCGTCATGCTCAAAGAGCGTTAGATCCCTACACATGACATTGAATTTCTTAAGCTGGAGATGGACGTCACTGAAGCCACCACTGAGGGGGGGCTTCAATTCATCTTTTCTACCTCCACTCCTTGGTTAAATCTGCATTCTTTAACCAATTTGGTTTTTAAGAATAGATTAGTTAGGGAAAAGAAGGTCATGTTGTGTTTTTCTAAAACCTCAGGAGACTCAATTACAATTTGTGATATAGTTTATGTCAGAAAAGTTGCATTTTACCCCTTAACCAAACGCATGTGAGAGGCACATGGGAAACTTAACGACATTTCATTGACGGCATCAATCAAAAGGACAGACCGCGTGAAAATTTAGAAGTCATAGGACAAAATTGGTAAAAAAATATTGTTGACGAACTAATGGCAGAGAAGGTCATGGTCAAGGGACCAAATGTGCGGATTACCCGAAAAAGATTTACAGATTTTGTAGACAGTTTTACAAAAAGTTACTGATAAAAACAATAGGATTTAGGATATAAATTAGAGAAACAAAAGTTACATACAAAAATTATTTTAAAAATTCAGGACACGATTTTTTAGGTTTTCAAATAAGAGGAGATTGGATACAATTAAAGTGAAAATAGTATTTTCAAAAAGATTAGAGATTAAAAAAAAAGGATTTCCAAAATTAGGATGCGATTAAAGTCATAAAAGGAGTCTGAAAAAAAATTAAAAGTAAGAAAAAAAGATTTCTCAGATTTAAGATAAGGTTAACATACAAAAGATACAAATAAAAAAAAGGGATACAGTTAGAGTGAAAATAGTATTTTGAGAAAAGTTAGAGATACAAAAAGGTTTTCCAAACTTAGGACACAATTAAAGACATAACACGAGATAAATAGGTGTTAGAAAAAAATTAAAAGTAAAACAAAATATTTCACAGATTTAAGATAAAGTTAACTTAAGTAAAAAATTTACAGATAAAACAAAGATATTTAGAATATGATTAAGAGTCATAATCATAATAATAATAAGAAAAAAGTTATCAATAAAAAAAGATTTTGCTGATTTAGTATACGGTTTTACAAAAAGTTATTGATACAAAAATAGTTAAGATATAAATATGAATGCATACAATAATTAGAGATAAGTTATATATAAAAAAAGATTTTGCAAATATAGAATACAATTGTTCAGGTTCTTAAAAAATAAAAATTTAACATATTTAAGATACAGTGTTCTAGATAGTTAAAAATAAATCTTTTTATTAACTCCCAAAACAAAAATTGGACATAACTTAAAAGAAGGTATTAAATTAATTTGAAAAAAAAAAGGCAAAAAAATTAATTTGTAAAAAGTATACAGTTAAAGTGAAAATAGTATTTGCCGAAAAGTTACATTTAAAAAAAAAAGGATTCACAAACTTAGGATACAGCTAAAGTCATTACAGTAATTTGTAAAATTTTAAAATTGAAAGTAAAAAAAGGACCACAAAATTAAGAAAAGGTTCATTTAACTACAAAATTGCAAATAAAACTATACTATTTAGGATATGATAAAGATTTACAAATTTTGTAGGCGGTTTTATGATAAGGATTTAGGATATAATTAGGAGTCAAAATAATAATTTAAGGAAAAAAAAAGTTACATACAAAAAGTATTTTAACAATTTTTTTAGGTTTCAAATAAAAGAGAATAAGTATACAGTTAAATTGAAAATAGTTTTTGGAGCAAAGGATACAAAAAGGTTTTACAAACTTAGGATATGGTTGAAGTCATAATAGGAATTAGAAAAAAAAATAGAAAAAAAATAAAAGTAAGAAAAAATATTTCTCAAGTTACAGATTAAAAAAAAGGATCCAGTTATAGTTGTAAATAGTATTTCGAGAAAACTTAGAGATACAAAAAGGTTTTACAAACTTAGGATATGGTTAAGTCAAAACAGAAGTAAGAAAAATTAACCGTAAGAAAAATTATTTTACAAATTTAAGATAAGGTTAATTTAAATACAAAAGTTACCAATAAAACAAAAAAAGGATACTATCAAGGGTAATAATCATAATAATAATAAGAAAAAGGTTACAAAAATAATCATAATAATAATAAGAAAAAGGTTACTAAATTTACAGATAAAAAAAGAATCCAGTTATAGTGTAAAAAGTATTTCAAGAAAACTTAGAGATATAAAAAGGTTATACAAACTTGGGAAATGGTTAAAGTCAAAAAAGGAGTTAGAAAAATATTAAAAGTAAGTAAAAATATTTTACAAATTTAAGCTAAGGTTAACTTAACTACAAAAGTTACCGATAAAACAAAAAAATTTAGGATACAATTAAGAGTCATAATCATAATAATAATAAGAAAAAAGTCATAGATAAAAATAATACTGATTTAGTCGACGGTTTTACAAAAAGTTATTGATAAAAAAAAATAAGAATCCAAACAATAATTAGAGCTAAGTTAGATATTAAAAAAAGATTTTACAAGTATAGGATACAATTTTCGAGGTTTTCAAATAAGTTTTTTTAACAGGTTTAGGATACTTTTTTATAGAATAAAAAATAAATATTTTTATTAACTGCCAAAACAGAATATTTGTAATAACTCAAAAAAGGGCATAAATGTAATGTAAAAAAGTGACTGATAACTTTATAAAAAATAGAACAATTAATTATATAAAATTCACGGCTTTCATAGGATAGTTTAATGACAACTTTTTCTCGCCTAATCCCCTTATATGTGCCTTTCCTGGGAGTCGAGCATTAAGTTGACGGGTACTAAACATTAAATAACAAATATGAAACTCACCAACAACCTTCTATTCTCCTCTTCAATGAAACTCTAAGGAATGCCCCTAGCTACGCCTACGCCTAGCTTTGTAGCCGAAAAAATATGTAAACTAGCAAGTGAAATTCCACCCCAATCGCTCTAGCATGTACTTCTTAAAATCTAACTCGATTTTTAAACGAGGCTCTTTAAGAAACTAGCTCGTCCACGAGACAACCAATCTATTTCCACCAAGTAAGATTCTGCTTAACAAATTTCTCATTAAAGCAAAACCACTCTATCCTGAGAACCAAGCATTTTTTACACCAATCACTATTCATGGCCTCAAAATCCGATGGTAGAATTGTGTTCTCAAAAAAGGCTTACCTCATTTAAACAAACTAAGAGAGTAAAATCTAAGACAACAAGATATGGCCCGAAATAACTCTATCAAAGCACATCATGACTTAAACAACAAAGCCACCTCCCATTCGTTGAAAACCAATAACCTATAGATACGCCTGGACACTTGTCAAGTAAATTAGAGCTACACCACTGAAGATCCTTTTTATCACTCTCAATTAAAATTCACGAAACTTGCTCAAATTAGAGGTGCAGGCGGTTTTACGAAAAGTTATTGATAAAAACAATAGGATTTAGGATACAAAAAGGTTTTACAAACTTAGGATACGGTTGAAGTTATACTATGAATTAGAAAAAAATTAAAAGGAAGAAAAAAAAAAGATTTCTCAAGTTACAGAAAAAAAAAGGATACAGTTATAGAATACAAAAATAAATATTAAGATATAAATATGAATCCAAACAATAATTAGAGATAAGTATCATATAAAAAAAGATTTTGAAAATATAGAATGAAATTTTTCAAGCTCTCAAAAAATAAAATTTTAAAAGAGTTCAGTTAGTGTTTTAGATATTAAAAAATAAATCTTTTTATTAACTCCCAAAACAAAAATTGGACATAACTTAAAAGAAGGAATAAAATTAATTTCAAAAAAAAAGTGAAAAAATTAATATGTAGAAAGTATACAGCTAAAGTGAAAACAGTATTTTCAGAAAAGTTACATATTAAAAAAAGCATTCACAAACTTAGGATACAGTTAGTCATTACAGTAATTTGTAAAATGTTGAAAGTGAATAAAAAAAAAGACCACAAATTTAAGAAAAGGTTAATTTAACTACAAAATTGCAAATAAAACTATAATATTTAGTATATGATAAAGATTTACAAAGAAAAAAAAAGATTTACAAATTTTGCAGGCGGTTTTACGAAAAGTTATCGATAAAAACAATAGGATTTAGGATATAATTAGGAGTCAAAATAATAATTTGAAAAAAAAAGTTACATACAAAAAGTATTTTAACAATTTTTTTAGGGTTCAAATAAAAGAGAATAAGGATACAAGTTATACTAAGAATTAGAAAAAAATTAAAAGGAAGAAAAAAAAAAGATTTCTCAAGATACAAAAAAAAAAAAAAGGATACAGTTATAGAATACAAAAATAGATATTAAGATATAAATATGAATCCAAACAATAATTAGAGATAAGTATCATATAAAAAAAGATTTTGAAAATATAGAATACAATTTTTCAGGCTCTCAAAAAATAAAATTTTAAAAGAGTTCAGTTAGTGTTTTAGATATTAAAAAATAAAGCTTTTTATTAACTCCCAAAACAAAAATTGGACATAACTTAAAAAGAAGGTATAAAATTAATTTCAAAAAAAAGTGAAAAAATTAATATGTAGAAAGTATACAGCTAAAGTGAAAACAGTATTTTCAGAAAAGTTACATATAAAAAAAAGTATTCACAAACTTAGAATACAGTTAGTCATTACAGTAATTTGTAAAATGTTGAAAGTGAATAAAAAAAAGACCACAAATTTAAGAAAAGGTTAATTTAACTACAAAATTGCAAATAAAACTATAATATTTAGGATATGATAAAGATTTACAAAGAAAAAAAAGATTTACAAATTTTGCAGGCGGTTTTACGAAAAGTTATTGATAAAAACAATAGGATTTAGGATATAATTAGGAGTCAAAATAATAATTTGAAAAAAAAAAGTTACATACAAAAAGTATTTTAACAATTTTTTAAGTTTCAAATAAAAGAGAATAAGGATACAGTTAAATTGAAAATAGTATTTGGAGCAAAGGATACAAAAAGGTTTAACAAACTTAGGATACGGTTGAAGTTATACTATGAATTAGAAAAAAATTAAAAGGAAGAAAAAAAAAAGGATACAGTTATAGAATACAAAAATAGATATTAAGATATAAATATGAATCCAAACAATAATTAGAGATAAGTATCATATAAAAAAAGATTTTGAAAATATAGAATACAATTTTTCAGGCTCTCAAAAAATAAAATTTTAAAAGAGTTCAGTTAGTGTTTTAGATATTAAAAAATAAATCTTTTTATTAACTCCCAAAACAAAAATTGGACATAACTTAAAAGAAGGTATAAAATTAATTTCAAAAAAAAAGTGAAAAAATTAATATGTAGAAAGTATACAGCTAAAGTGAAAACAGTATTTTCAGAAAAGTTACATATTAAAAAAAGCATTCACAAACTTAGGATACAGTTAGTCATTACAGTAATTTGTAAAATGTTGAAAGTGAATAAAAAAAAGACCACAAATTTAAGAAAAGGTTAATTTAACTACAAAATTGCAAATAAAACTATAATATTTAGGATATGATAAAGATTTACAAAGAAAAAAAAAGATTTACAAATTTTGCAGGCGGTTTTACAAAAGTTATTGATAAAAACTATAGGATTTAGGATATAATTAGGAGTCAAAATAATAATTTGAAAAAAAAAAGTTACATACAAAAAGTATTTTAACAATTTTTTTAGGTTTCAAATAAAAGAGAATAAGGATACAGTTAAATTGAAAATAGTATTTGGAGCAAAGGATACAAAAAGGTTTTACAAACTTAGGATACGGTTGAAGTTATACTATGAATTAGAAAAAAATTAAAAGTAAGAAAAAAAAGATTTCTCAAGTTACAGAAAAAAAAAAAAGGATACAGTTATAGAATACAAAAATAGATATGAAGATATAAATATGAATCCAAACAATAATTAGAGATAAGTATCATAACTTATCTCTAATTAGAGAGACTTATCTCATCTCTCTAATTAGAGATAAGTATCATATAAAAAAAGATTTTGAAAATATAGAGTACAATTTTTCAGGCTCTCAAAAAATAAAATTTTAAAAGAGTTCAGTTAGTGTTTGAGATATTAAAAAATAAATCTTTTTATTAACTCCCAAAACAAAAATTGGACATATAACTTAAAAGAAGGTATAAAATTAATTTCAAAAAAAAGTGAAAAAATTAATATGTAGAAAGTATACAGCTAAAGTGAAAACAGTATTTTCAGAAAAGTTACATATTAAAAAAAGCATTCACAAACTTAGGATACAGTTAGTCATTACAGTAATTTGTAAAATGTTGCAAGTGAATAAAAAAAAGACCACAAATTTAAGAAAAGGTTAATTTAACTACAAAATTGCAAATAAAACTATAATATTTAGGATATGATAAAGATTTACAATGAAAAAAAAAGATTTACAAATTTTGCAGGCGGTTTTACGAAAAGTTATTGATAAAAACAATAGGATTTAGGATATAATTAGGAGTCAAAATAATAATTTGAAAAAAAGTTACATACAAAAAGTATTTTAACAATTTTTTAGGTTTCAAATAAAAGAGAATAAGGATACAGTTAAATTGAAAATAGTATTTGGAGCAAAGGATACAAAAAGGTTTTACAAACTTAGGATACGGTTGAAGTTATACTATGAATTAGAAAAAAATTAAAAGTAAGAAAAAAAAAAGATTTCTCAAGTTACAGAAAAAAAAAAAAGGATACAGTTATAGAATACAAAAATAGATATTAAGATATAAATATGAATCCAAACAATAATTAGAGATAAGTATCATATAAAAAAAGATTTTGAAAATATAGAGTACAATTTTTCAGGCTCTCAAAAAATAAAATTTTAAAAGAGTTCAGTTAGTGTTTTAGATATTAAAAACTAAATCTTTTTATTAACTCCCAAAACAAAAATTGGACAAAACTTAAAAGAAGGTATAAAATTAATTTCAAAAAAAAAGTGAAAAAATTAATATGTAGAGAGTATACAGCTAAAGTGAAAACAGTATTTTCAGAAAAGTTACATATTAAAAAAAGCATTCACAAACTTAGGATACAGTTAGTCATTACAGTAATTTGTAAAATGTTGCAGGTGAATAAAAAAAAGACCACAAATTTAAGAAAAGGTTAATTTAACTACAAAATTGCAAATAAAACTACAATATTTAGGATATGATAAAGATTTACAAAGAAAAAAAAAAAGAAAAGATTTACAAATTTTGCAGGCGGTTTTACGAAAAGTTATTGATAAAAACAATAGGATTTAGGATATAATTAGGAGTCAAAATAATAATTTGAAAAAAAAGTTACATACAAAAAGTATTTTAACAATTTTTTTAGGTTTCAAATAAAAGAGAATAAGGATACAGTTAAATTGAAAATAGTATTTGGAGCAAAGGATACAAAAAGGTTTTACAAACTTAGGATACGGTTGAAGTTATACTATGAATTAGAAAAAAATTAAAAGTAAGAAAAAAAAATGATTTCTCAAGTTACAGAAAAAAAAAAAAGGATACAGTTATAGAATACAAAAATAGATATTAAGATATAAATATGAATCCAAACAATAATTAGAGATAAGTATCATATAAAAAAAGATTTTGAAAATATAGAGAATAATTTTTCAGGCTCTCAAAAAATAAAATTTTAAAAGAGTTCAGTTAGTGTTTTAGATATTAAAAAATAAATCTTTTTATTAACTCCCAAAACAAAAATTGGACAAAACTTAAAAGAAGGTATAAAATTAATTTCAAAAAAAAAGTGAAAAAATTAATATGTAGAAAGTATACAGCTAAAGTGAAAACAGTATTTTCAGAAAAGTTACATATTAAAAAAAGCATTCACAAACTTAGGATACAGTTAGTCATTACAGTAATTTGTAAAATGTTGCAAGTGAATAAAAAAAAGACCACAAATTTAAGAAAAGGTTAATTTAACTACAAAATTGCAAATAAAACTATAATATTTAGGATATGATAAAGATTTACAAAGAAAAAAAAGATTTACAAATTTTGCAGGCGGTTTTACGAAAAGTTATTGATAAAAACAATAGGATTTAGGATATAATTAGGAGTCAAAATAATAATTTGAAAAAAAAAGTTACATACAAAAAGTATTTTAACAATTTTTTTAGGTTTCAAATAAAAGAGAATAAGGATACAGTTAAATTGAAAATAGTATTTGGAGCAAAGGATACAAAAAGGTTTTACAAACTTAGGATACGGTTGAAGTTATACTATGAATTAGAAAAAAATTAAAAGGAAGAAAAAAAAAAGATTTCTCAAGTTACAGAAAAAAAAAGGATACAGTTATAGAATACAAAAATAGATATTAAGATATAAATATGAATCCAAACAATAATTAGAGATAAGTATCATATAAAAAAAGATTTTGAAAATATAGAATACAATTTTTCAGGCTCTCAAAAAATAAAATTTTAAAAGAGTTCAGTTAGTGTTTTAGATATTAAAAATAAATCTTTTATTAACTCCCAAAACAAAAATTGGACATAACTTAAAAGAAGGTATAAAATTGATTTCAAAAAAAAAGCAAAAAAATTAATATGTAGAAAGTATACAGCTAAAGTCAAAACAGGAGTTAGAAAAAATTAAAAGGTAGAAAAAAATATTTTACAAATTTAAGATAAGGTTAACTTAACTAAAAAAGTTACCGATAAAACAAAATAAAATTAGGATACAATTAAGAGTAATAATCTTAATAATAAGAACAAATAATTAATATATTAATATATAAAAATAATGCTGATTTCGCAGACGGTTTTACAAAAAGTTATTGATAAAAAAATAAGAGATACGATTTAAATAAGAATCCAAACAATAATTAGAGCTAAGTTACATATAAAAAAAGATTTTACAAATATAGGATACAATTTTCAAGGTTTTCAAATAAGGTTTTTTAACAGGTTTACGATACTTTTTTAGAGATTAAAAAATAAATATTTTTATTAACTGCCAAAACAGAATATTTGTAATAACTCAAAAAAGGGCATAAATATAATGTAAAAAAGTGACCGATAACTTTATTTAAAAAAAAAAAAAGAAAGAAGAAGCATACAATTAACTATATAAAATTCATTACTTTCATAGGAATGTTTAATGTCAATTTTTTCTCACCTAATCCCCTTATATGTGCCTTTCCTTAGAACCGAGTATTAAGTTGACAGGTACTAAACATTAAATAATAAGCATCTCACATCCTTTAGCCCAATCAATACAAAAATTAGCCTTCCCAAATTCCTCCTCATTAAAAGACCTCACCGACAACCTTCTATTCTCCTCTTCAATGAAACTCTAAGCAATGCCCCATGATATGGCTACGACTAGCTTTGTAGCCGAACAAATTTGAAAAGTAGCAAGTGAAATTCCACCCCAATCGCTCTAGCATGTACTTCTTAAAATCTAACTTGATTTTAAAAGAGGCTCTTTAAGAAACTAGCTCATCCACGAGACTACCTATCTATTTCCACCAAGTAAGATTCTCCATAACAAATTTATGCTTTCTCATCAAAGCAAAACCACTCTATCTTGAGAACCAAGCATTCCTGACACCAATCACTATTCATGGGCTCAAAATCCGATGGTAATGTTGTGTTCTCAAAAGGAGGCTTACCCCATTTAAACAAACTAAGAGAGTAAAATCTAAGACAAAAGGATTTGGTCCGAGATGGCTATATCAAGCACATCTTGACTTTAACCACAAAGCCACCTCCCATTAACCTATAGATACATTAAGTAAATGGGAACAACACCGCTCAAGGTCCTTTATATTACACTCCCAATTAAAATTCGCCAAACTTACGCATACTAAAGTTGCGCCCAGCCCCCCCCCCCCCCCCCAACAACTTCCCAGGCATCAATCAAATAAAGTAGGCATTAGATACCTCAAGATCCTTCATCTCACATCTACCCAAATATTCAGAATGGCATCTCACCACATTTGAATCACTACCTAAGCACCAACAGGGAAAAAATAATATGAAAGTCACCCAACTCAACCTAAAACAGCGCTCCTAATGAGCCCGAGTGGACTGTAGAAAAAGATACACATCGCCAAACAAGGTGACGCTTCCTTTGTACCATAAATCTTTACTCACTATTAAATCAAAGAAACCCCATGTAAGTTACCTATTAAATATTTATGCACTATTAAATCTTTACAAACAAAAACTAGCAACAAGAATAAGAATAACAAAGTTCAGCCGACTGTGGTAGCACGCAGAAGCATTGAACTTTGCAGAGATCACGGAGTTATATTAACAAATAGTTCTTTTGCTTTTATAAGTCACTAATTAACAAACAAATTCTCAGCAGCAAAATTCACATCTGTTCCATGAAAAAACTGTGAGCCCAAAAACACAAAGAATTACGCATGAAAGCACAAACCTGAACTTCAATTGCAGCCTCCCGGCCTACAGTGAACATCTGTACAGTTCCACTCTCCTTTAAAGCGCCACGGAAGTTTGGTAACTGGATTTCTTCCCAATAAGGAAATCTGCCACAAAGAAAAGAATTCATATATAAGCTGAGAGGTACAGCAACATCAGCACTGCTCTAGTAGCAGAAATCGAATGGAAAAATCATTGCAGATAATATGGAGAGATGAAAAAAAAAAAAACATGTTGTACGCCTATTTCTTTTTAAATAACCCCTATGTGCTTGACTTCAACAGAGTAATATTTCAAATTCAGTTTAAATACTAACAGAGAAAGCAAAAGACATATATATATATATATATATATATATATCCCCAGGGTCCAGTTGAACTTTTCTTCATGAAACAAACCATTTACTTTATTAAAAAACTCCTACAATCACTTGTACCAGACGGCCCCCAGGTTGCCATGGCTATCACCATACCACCATCATCATTTAAGAATGGATCAGAAACTAACTCAAAATGATTTTCAAAAAGTTAATTATGGTTGTTGCAACTGCTCCCTTCTTCTACTTCTACCCTTATCATTTTCCATTTCCTTCCCTACTTCCCTTCTCAAACCTCAAAAATCACTGCAATCTAAAATTGCCCAGGAAAATCCAAGAAAACTTCAATTCTGAAACAACGGTTTATAGTCTCATGAGGAATTAAGGTTCTCCTGTCCTTCCCTACATCCCTCACATCACATTCATCAAAACCCATCAACAAACACCTTAGTCCACTATTTTGATCTCCATTTAAGCAACACACATCCAAAAGACTTCAACCTGTTATACCCATTTCCACATCATCGCTCTCCCATTTTTCAATATGTTAACTTAATCACCAGCTCCTACTCAACCCCCCCCATAATGTCCCTTGACTCTTAGTGATGAGACCATGTCAATCCTACCAGTATTTGGCACTGATTTGTGAAATTCCCAAACATTACACCAACCTACCATTCTTGATCAATTATATCACTAACTCTAAGCATATATTGTCAAATTACATACATCAAACACCTTAAAATAGCTACAATCTTCGTATCAAGGTACGTACCTCTTGAAATATCATAATCCAAGTCATTTGCTTTCCACTCTTTTGCACAACTCCTTCAAATCATCCCAATTCAGAGAACTGAATAGAAAAGGATTAAAATTAGGAATCTCCCACTCAATATCCCCAGCAGGCTCGTGCCATCCGTTGCGTCTCAAAGCTGTAGATTACAGTAATACCCGGTCGAATCAACAGATATAACACCTTCAAGTCCTCATTAAACAAGCAAACCCTAAAATCAAAAGAAAGGCTTAAGCGAGCGGGCCTCGAGACGAGAAGGGCCGTCGGAAGGGTTATATAATTTCGTTATCAAGGAACGGGAAACATGTATGATACGTCCAGAAATCGTTGTTGTGGGTTCCATTGAGAAGTTAACCGTTGCAGGAATCGAGGAGAAACGGGTTCTTGTGGAGTTCGAGAAAAGATGATTGGTTTGTGGGTATAGGTGTGGCGGTAGATTTCTTGAGAGAGATTACTAGGCCGGTGGACGTGGCGGCGGGCAGTTGAGTGCGGTGGCGCCTGATGAAGTTAGACCATGTCTTGGAGACGCAATTGAGCGGCGTGAAGCATTTTAACGGAACGCGTTGGAATACTTCTTCGACAAGATGATGGTGAAGATTGCCCAACACCACGGCGGACATTTCTTCTTCCATCATCGTTCTCTACACGCGATTATCAAACGGTCAATTCGGGAGGCGGTGCAGACGGTAACGCTGGAAAGGAGTGGGATATTTATAAGGTTTATAAAGAACTTTAAACGGCTAATTCGTCTTAGTTTACTGTAGCTTGTAAACTAAGGAAAGTAAGTAAATAAGTCAACTTTTATTGACCGAAAAGATTAGTGCGCAAGTTTAATAACAAACTAATTTACTAACTATTAAAGATTTTTTTTAAATTTTTTTTAAAGCATCAAATCAAAAAATTGGAAAATGTTATCCTTACCACTAATCCTACAACTTTCCTTAGGGCAAGTCCAATTGTAGGGGTTAAAACCAAATTTTGATACATATGTAAAAGTATTAGCTTCTCCAATGGTTAAAGTAAAAGGTATCAAAATTATGACCAAATTTGATACCTCCCTTAGTACCACCTAATTTTAATACCCTTCATTTTGATACATATGGTTAGAGATGATCATTTGATACATATGAATAATAACCAATATGTATCAAAATTTGGTTTTGATACCTATAGACAAGTACCATCATTGGACATTTGGACTTGCCCTTACAACTAAGCCTTGATTAGGGAAAAAATGTTTTGAACAAAGACAACATTACCCTTCTTCAAAGCTTAGTTGTAGAAAAAGTTGTAAGTAGTTGTAATGCTAGCAATGTTGAATCAAATTTACTCGTATCTCTATAACATTAAATCAAATTTATACGTACATTTTTAAGAAATAATATGGTACGGCAACATCCAAATATAAAAATTAACATTCATATCATGCCTCGCGATTGAAATTCAATCACTGTCATGTATCCAAAAATGCGAATACACTAGTTTTGAAAATCTGAATATCTGGTTTTCAATATATCCGAAACTTAAAGGCTCAAACCTGTCAAAAAACAATCACCGTGAACTAGGTTGGGGCTTTCCTTGCAAATACACTCCAGTGTGGAAATCAGCAAACACACAATTGAGATAGCAATTTGACAGAGTTTCAGCCTGAGTCTTTTTTAACGTACATTCCCTCTCAATTTCGAGGGGTTTATATAGTCAGCCTTGAAGGCTATAAATTGATCATTTACTGCAAGAGCATGAAAGGCGGACACATTTATGACCACGTCCGGAACGTGGGGGCGGATCCACCCCGTAATAACTCCTCATGTTCAAGGCAACCATTATTGTGTAACTGAACAAGAAGAGCGTGCTCGTTAAGACCTCTCTGCCTACTCGCTGTGATTTTGGCCCCCAGGCTTCAAGTAGGTGGCTGCTCATTTGTTATGCCTAGGCGGCCAAGAATTTGTCTATGCTCGCTTATGACTTGAGCTTGAACCATGAGGAGTGCACGTGATTTTCTTGTGACCATGGGGACGGCGTGTTGTGCACGTGACTAGAGCTTGGGCCTTTTGGGCCAGGCAATTCAGTGGCCCCCTGCTTCTTGTCTAGCAAGCATACGTGCTCGGAGCAAGGGGCATAATATCTTGACTCCTTCTGGATGTATGATCGTTGTAAGACTTGTTTATTTTGATTATAAGCGAAACTGGTTGAAGAGGCTACATGTTGAGTGCATTGGGAATCATTTCAATGATCAAAAAAAGCAGGCACGTGTCAGACGTGGGTTGAGTTGTCGTATGGTGATGTAGCGTCGTTTACCATAAACATCCACTCCAGTGCACGTCCCCCGAGGTAGCATTTAGTACGGCGCTTCGTATTCTACACCGCGTACACAGGTGATCAAAACCCATAGGTTCCCCCCCCCCTTTTTTTCCTTTCCAAAAGCCACCTCTAAAAGTCGATCTCTCCTTCCACTTCCACTTTTTACCGTTCCTAAAATATCCAAGCCCTCCTTCCTTCTCATTGCCCTCATAAATTGCCGGTGGTCATCGGTTGGACTTGGGGCAAAGAAACCAATTTAACCGCACAAGTAAACATTAACGATCTAGCACTTCAACAGGTAATTTTCCGCTTTGAATTGCTCCTTTGTTTTCATTACATCCTCATTTCATCCCTGCTAGAACCCTAGCTTTAGGTTTCGATTATGCCCATTGGATATTCCACTATTCAATATCCACGGTTTTACGATACCTTGGTTTCATCTTGACTGGCCTTTCTGAATTTTGCCCTGACCCGAGCTCGCACATAGATAGGAATCGAGGAAATGGCGAGCTGGTGCCTGTTCACTGGCTCAAAACATAAACCCTAACCAAGGGTCTTACACGCTTGTTCTTGCCAGTTTACACGAGCAGGAACTAATGTCTTTTCCTCTATTCCTGTAGGATGTCTTCTTCTGAGGAGAGCAGTTCAGAAATCAAAGGACGCAGCTACGATCATGAAGCTTCAAGCGAGCAGGAGGAGAGCTTTGAAGTAGAATTTGATAGCTCCGAAAGAACCGAAGAGGAAGAGACCTTGGCCCCCAGTACAATCCCTGAAAATAGTGAACAAAGATCTCCAATAGTATCCACCAAAGAACCTAGTGTAGAGGTTGAGACTAAGCAGGATAAGAACTATCCCGCCAATACCGAGGCGAGGAGGAGGAAGGTCATAATATTGACGCTAGAATGTGTAATTATCTAGCGAGGAGGAGAGACGCCTGGTTTCACTCTTCCAAGATTTAGCCTCCTGGGGAAAAAAGAATAAAATTGCTCATCGTAAAGGCAAACAAAGCGTGGTCGACGAGCCCGCCTCGATGAAGTGGGATGACTCACATGTGAAGAAGATGTGTCTTCCTCGGTTTTACTCCCCGGCATTGATACAAAAATTACCGAGTGCAAGCCTTCGATCCGCTATTAAGAAGAATGGCCACAACTTCTAGGGAGACTGGATGGTCTTTTATTTTGATTTTTTCTTAGTCGGCCTCAGACTTCCCTTCGACCTCTTTATCGTCGAATTCCTCCACCTCAACAATGCCCTCCCCGCGACATAACCCTTACCACAGTGAGGTTCCTGGTCGCATACACCATAGCTTATAGGCTACTCTCGGGTTTGAGCCCAATATGACTTTATTCGAAAGTTATTCCTCTTCTCACTTGATAAAAAGAACGGATACATCACAGTCGCTCCAACCCCAACTACTTCAAGATCCCGAGCGATGGCCCCAATAAGGTTGATGCTTGGGACGGGAAAACCCTGCTCGTGGCCCTTCACTCCTTACTTGGATGGCCCTCACATTTGACCCCTCCCTTTTTCGCCTGGCCGGTGTACTGAGTTGGCCTGTAAAAGGCGTTGAGCCCAGGGTCACTATTGACGCCGAAAAGCTCCACCCGTACTGGGGCAACTGCCACGGGGAAGATTCCCCAGCAAATGTCCAGATTGTGAGCAGGCTGGAACAAACTGTACTCTTGCCTTCTCGCTAAGCGCCTGCTCGCCTTTGCATTTTTCCCTTGTACATTGATTCTGCTTAAAGTTTATCTGACTTTTACTTTTGATATTGGCAACTTAATGATGCCACCAAGTTTCTGCAGGCTGCGAAGAAGGGAGCCACCAAAAGAAACACCCAATTGGTCATTCAGTGCTGCCCCGCCCCACTGCTCGCCGCCTCTTCCCAGGCGAGGTGGCTTTCACCCAGGAGACCCGGTTCGATTCCCGGCAATGAAACCAACTGATGTATCCAAAAATGTGAATATAATATGCTTTGAATACCTGAATATCTGAATATATGGCTTTCAATCTATCTGAAACTTGAAGGCCCAAACCGTCAAAAAACAATCACCGTGAACTAGGTTGGGGTATTCCTTGTAAATGCACTTCGTGAAAATCAGCAAACACATAATTGAGATAGCAATTTGACAGAGTTTCAACCTGAGTCTTTTTTAACGTACCTTCCCTCTCAATTTCGAGGGGTTTATACAGCCAGCCTTGAAGGCTAGAAACTGATCATTTAGTGTAGGTGCATGAAAGGCGCGGCACATTTATGGCCACGTCCGGAACGTGGGGGCGGATCACCCAGCAATAACTCCCCATGTTCAAGACAACCGTTACTGTGTAACTGAACATGAAGAGCGTGCTCGTCAAGACCTCTATGCCTGCTCACTGTGATTTTGGCCTCCAGGCTTCAGGTAGGTGGCTGCCGCTTGTTATGCCTATGTGGACAGGAATCTGTCTATGCTCGCTTATGACTTGAGCTTGGACCATGAGGAGTGCACGTGATTTGCTCGTGACCATGGGGATGGCATGCTGGTCACGTGACCAGAGCTTTGACCTTTTAGGCCAGGAAGTTCACACTTTTTTGTTGCCTTAACAATTGTGATTTTCGAAGAGGTAGGTCCCGAGAATAGTAGGTCTCATATGAGACTGTCTTACATACGGAGTCCCACTCTCTCATTGCTCAAATCCACCAAAACATTGACACAGGGAGTCGAGTCAATGAGATCCGTTTTACAGAAAATACCAGTAGAATGATCTTTTCTATGTTTTGCCTCTTGAGAACTAAACAAATTTGATTTCTACCTTCCAAGGTCAAAAAAATAGAAGTAAGTTTCGAGATGTAGCCTTCTTCTTTCCTTCATTTCCTATTTTCCTTGGAATGAACATGAAAGTGGCATGGAGGATTGGATAAATTAATTAACAGGTATTTCCTATTAGCTTATCAAATTACATTGTAATTTATGATATTATGTCTCAATCTTAGTTATGTAATTATGGTAGGATTATGCTATAGCTTAAATATGTTGTAAATCTCTTTGTTAATTCAATTTGAATATTACTTCATCACATGGTATCAGAGCATTAAAATTCTCCCACAAACTCTTCTACCTCTTTCTACCAGTCGTATCCTTCCTTTCTTTTCCCTTCTACTAGTCATCTCTTTTCTCACCAAATGGCCACAGATCAATCCTTATTCCCACCATCCTCATATCCCTAACTCATATAATCAAACTCACTCCCACAATTACATATCGTGGAAGACCCAACTTGAAGCCACTCCTAGGCTATGATCTCTAAAGTTCATTGATGGCACTACCATACTCCACCCACAACCCTCACCACCACTATTAACCATGCCTATACCACTTGGTTTCGGCAAGACAAACTCATTATTGGAGCACTCGGCAAGCTCTTTCTCCTCCCTCGTACCCACTCATATCTCAATGTCCCACAACCTTTTCACTTGGCAAACTTTTGTTAAGACATAGCTTCTCATGGCCGTCTCCTTGAACCCGATGACATTATCGATAAAACCCTCGAACAACTAAATGACCTAGTCTATGATATCATCATCTCTGGTGTCCAAAGCCATGAAACTCCAATCACATTTGATGAGCTCTATGAAAAGCTCATCAATCGTGAACTCTCCCTCAAACACAAATCAAATTCGATCTCCATTTTCCCTCGCTACGCTTAATTACATGCCAAAACCCAATAATGACAAACACCACAGCCGCCAACCTTCCCCCTCTGCTGGCCTTCTTCCCACCCCAAACCAATACACCCTCACACCTACTCACCGTCCACTAAACCCCTTCAAAAGAAAATGTCAGTGGTGCCGAAATCACGACCACTTTGTCTCCTAGTGTCCAATATTTAGGATTCAATTCCCGCAAGCCACACCATTTGTTCTGTCTACCCAAGCATCTCAGTCTAAGTACCCAAACAAAACCTATTCCCCATCATTCCTCGTGCCTATGCAGCCGCTACTAGAAACTCTACTTCATTGGGTTGGCTTTTGGGCGCAACCCACTATGTTACACATGACCTAGACAATTTGGCCCTCCAATCTCCATATGATGGCATCGAAGAACTCTTAATTGGTGATGGCTCAGTCTAGCCATCTCCAACACCGATTCAACCTCATTACTTTCTCCTACTTATACTTTCAATCTAAATTATATACTTCATGTCCCCTCTATTTCTCACAATATAATCTCGATTTCTAAATTTTGTCCTGTCAATAATAGCTCTATTACTTTCTTACCATTTTTCCTATCTTGTGAAGGATCTTCGCACGGGGACAATCATACTTCAAGGTCCAACTAAGACCGAAATATACGAATGGCAACCAAATCACCCTAAGGCTCACTCCATCCGCTTGTCCTCTATTACAAATTGGCATCATAGATTAGGCCATCTCTCATTCCCTATGACACCTAAGTAATACCTTTAATTTAAATATTCCTACTTCTAAGTTATTTCACTATAATTCTTGCGATTGCAATAAAAGCCACAAATTACCTTTCTCTCATAACACTATTAAATCTAAAGGCCCTCTTGATGTTATTTATAGTGATGTCTAGACATCTCCTATCACCTCCTTTGATGGTTACAAATACTATATAATCTTTGTCGATCATTATTCGAAACATATATGGTTTTACCCACTCAAGCACAAAAATGATGACACTCTCGTTTTCAATCGATTCAAACTATTGGTCGAAAAGTTTTTCAACAGATCTATCATTACCATATTTAGTGACAATGGGGTGAATACATAGGTCTTGCTCCCACTCTTTCTTCTCATGGCATTACCCACACACCTGAACACAATGGATACTCTGAACGCCGAAACTGGACTATCTCATCTTACTCACTCCCATATGCCTATAAAATTCTGGACTATTGCATTCTTCACTGCTTGTTATCTCATCAATCGAATGCCAACTCCTACATTGAACCTCTTTTATCCCTACACCAAACGACATGGTCACACACCTACCAATCTAAAACTTAGAAGTTTCGGTTGCCTTTGCTACCCATGGTTACGTCCCTATACCACCAACAAATTTGATCCTCGATCCTCTCCTTGTGTATTTGTACGTTACTCATCCACACAAAGCGCATACTATTGTCTCCAACCGTCATCTAACAAAATATATGTCTCCCGTCATGTTAAATTCATTGAACATACTTTTCCCTTCTCTAACTCATCTCTCTCAACATCAGTTCACTCGAACCATACCTCAGATGCATGGTGTTCCATTCAACTTCCAATTATTCCAGATGCAACTTCACTCACATCTCCTTCGTCCATCACCCAAGCTCATACTTCTCCTACACACTCGTTTGAGCCTACTGCCACTACCTCTGAATCAGCTACCTCTACTCCCACCTCCCCCACAACCTAAACATCGTATTACTCATCCTCAAAACAACATTCGCAAACCCATTAATAAAATGAATCTTCATGTATCATTCAAGCCTCCAACGCCGAACCAACCAATAACCAACCAATCGCTTATCGCTTAAGCTCTAAAGCGAAAGCACCATTTGGCACAATGCCATGCAAAATGAATACACGGCCTTAAAACAAAACCATACTTGGGATCTTGTTCCTCCCTCTCCCTCTCAAAACTTAATTGAGTATAAGTGGATCTTTCGAACTAAGTACAATCCCGATGGCTCGTCGGCAGTCACCATAAAGCTCGACTCATAGCCAAAGGGTAGCCAAAGGGTTTCACCAATGTCCTGGCCTTGACTACACTAAAACTTTTAACCCCATTGTAAAACCCACCACTATTCGCACCATTCTCTCTCTTGCCGTCACCTCTAGTTAGTCCTTATGACAAGTCAACATATACAATGCCTTTCTTCAAGATTCTCTCATGGAAAAAGTCTGCATGACTCAACCTCTTGGCTTTGTCGACCCTTCTCACCTTACCCATGTTTGTAAGCTCCGTCAAGCCTTTTATGGCCTCAAACAAGCTCCACGCACTTGGTATAATGAACTCAAATCCTATATTTTTCGTCTAGGCTTTCATAATTCCATATTTGATACATCCTTATTTATTCTTCGCCAGCAAAATGATATCATCTATTTTTTTGTCTAAATATGTTGATGATAATCATTACTGGTACTAACTCCACTCCCCTAAACATATTCATCACTCAATTATCCTCTCGTTTCTCTCTCAAAGATCTTGGTAATTTATCCTACTTCCTTGGTGTTGAAGTTCTACCTCATCTCGATGGCCTTTTTCTTAGCCAACATAAGTATATCCAAGACATTCTCAGCCGAGCTCACATGTCCAATGCCAAACCCATCTCTACTCCTATGACCACTCACCCATCCTTAACCAAACAAAAAGGCAAACCCCATTCCCAACCCAACCGACTACAGAGCCCTTGTAGGAAGTTTACAATATCTCTCATTAACTCGTTTTGATGTCTTATTTTCTGTAAACATATTGTCTCAATACATGCACCAACACAAGGAAAAGCATTGGGAAACGCTTAAACGTCTTCTACGTTACCTTATTGGGACATCCAATCATGGTCTTCTTCTTCATCCTACATCAGACATAATCCCTCATGCCTTTATGGATGCAGACCGAGCAGGAGATAAAGATCAATACATCTTTACCACAGGCTATTTTGTTTATCTAGGTCACAATCCAATTTCTTGGAGTTCTTGCAAGTAACGAACACTTGCTCGATCCTCAACCTAAGCTGAGTACCAAGTTGTTGCTGCCACCACTGCCAAAGTTCTTTGGGTTCAAAATCTACTTCTAGAACTTGCTTGCCTACCACAAGTCTGAACCGTCATCTATTAAGATAATATGGGTGCTACTTATGTTGTTGCTAATCCAAAATTCCATTCAAGAATGAAACACTTGGCACTTGACTACCATTTTGTTCGTGAAGTAATTCAAAATCAGTCCATTCGCGTCTCCTACATAATCAAAACTGATCAACTAGCAGACGCACTAACTAAACCACTCACCCGCACTCGATTTCATGAACGTATGTCCAAAATTGGACTCACTCAACGATCGTCCATCTTGTGGGAGCCTTTTAAAGATAAATCACAAATTATTATATAGCTTATTATTTACTTATCATTAACTATAAATTACATTGTAATTTCTTGTATTATGCCTCAATCTTAGTTATGTAATTACGGTAGGATCATACTATAGCTTAAATAGGTTGTAACTCTCTTTGATAATTCAATTTGAATATTACTTCATCGCATTGACCTGCGCTTAAAATAGAAATAAGTCGTATGCTCCTCACTTAACATCTAAAAATTAACGGAATCTAACGAAAAAAAACAGTTGAGTTCAAATTTCAAATCAACCAATATTATTCTAGTAACTCTAGTAACTCAATGTAATATTATTCTAACCTCTAAGTAACTCTAGTCCTATGGGTTCATTTGGTCCACGGGAAACTTGTTTTTGAGTAGGACATCACTTTCCTAGATGGGTATAAAAAGATGTGGTATGATGGGAATCTAAAATTCTCATTTCTATATTAGGACAAGAAAGAAAACGTATGATGAAAAGTTTCGATTCTTTTCGAAAAGCAAAATTCATTTGCTAATGTAAATACTACTCCCTCCATTCAGGACAAAAGTCCACTATTCCATTTTAAAATGTTTCACTTAAAAAGTCCACTTTCAAAAAATAATGCATAAAAGTGTCATTTTTATCACTAATGAACTACTAAAAGTGTTAAATTTCTTTAAAAGTTTGACTTTCAAACAAGGACTCTTTGCCTGGAACGGAGGGAGTAAATAGTAACCATCTTAGATTCCATCTCATTCGCATCCATCAGAATATATAATTACTAATTTCCTCTTTATACTCCCTATGTCCCATGATTATTGTCTTTATATTTAAAGTGCAAACTTTAAATGAATTGTTAGACTTTCGGCAATCATCTAAATTAATATTAGAGCAGCAAAAAACACCAACGCACAATACGCACAATCTCTCAAAGCGTATGGAACTCCCAACATTCGAGACCGTTATTTGTACCACAATGTTGAAGCCGATGAACTTCAAGATGTATACATAAAAAATCAACCAAAAGGATGCTTGAGATAGATACAAGAGGATCCTTGGTTCACAAAATAAATAAGTAGTACTAGTCTTGACTCCCAAATCTCACATTTTTATGATATTTCATTTGCCAATGTTAATAACTACATCATATCACAAATTTAGGAAAATAAATATTCACTTATATAAATCGAAAATCATAGGTAACAATAAAAAACAATAGTGAAGATTTCAAAGTCCGAGAATAGTTACTCGATTGACATTGTGAGCAAACTCCCAAATATAGTTTCAAAAATGATGTTAGAAAGAGCGAAAATTCCATTGAAGACTTCAAATACACATTAATCACACAAGCGTTGGAAGATGGTTGATTTAGAGTCCATTGTCACCTCTTGCTCTCTTCCTATTCATGACACTGTCCCTTGGCTTGTAGGTCCTCCTGATACTTGAGCAGGCCTTCTCCTCCCTCCACCTAAGTTGCAGAGGGAAGACCAAAGCCAAACAGGGAACACATTCATAGGGTAGTATGCCGGATCTACGCATCTTTGTGTGGGGTTGTGAGGACTTTCAAGCGTTGCCCAATTCCTTTTGCTTTTTCTTAATTTTCTCTGCAGAGTGAACTGCAAAGTCACTGCAACTATTAACCTCAATCAAATCTAATGTTCATATATGCCCTATCCTAGATGGAATCTCCTTGAGCTTTGGGGATCGGAGCACAAGAATATGCCGAAGGCTTGGATAGTTCCCACTCGAGGTTTACCATTGCACAATATTAAGGTCTTGAAATTTCACGTATTCAAGTCGACGAAATCCCCCATCAACTGTTTCCTACTCATCTCCGATCACGCGTGAAATATTAAGTTAAGAACTTCAAGATTAGGTAGCGACCTAAGGGTACACATTTCCTTCTTACCCGTCGAGTAGTACATTATAAAGTTAATCGTTTATGATTTTTTGGAAATAAACAAGGATTGCACGAAGTTACAGATTTGGGGTATGACTTTATATTTAACAACTTCAATGCTTAAGGCAGTTCGAAAAACCTAGATCGAGAAATGTCAAATTTTTCTACCACTGATATCAAAGGCCCACAAAATCCAATCTTTTTTAGATTGGTTGACCTTGCTAAGATATCATTTCAATGTGAAAAGAGGCACACTTGTGACATAGTTTGCAGGCTTTCCAATTCCGTCGGGTAGAGATCATCATCTAACACTTCTTCGAAACAAGGGTCATGTCGACAAAATTCTCTCGTGATTTGATATAAAGGTGCCTAGACATCACATCTTCCATATACTTTTTTTAGTGCATAATATTACTCCTTGATGATATGGAAAGGGTTTGTATATTAAGAAGGTTGGAAATCAAAGTTGGAGGACTTCCATCCTTGGCCGAATTACAAGTATCTCAAATGAACTACTTGTAGATGGATTCTAATTCCAAAACTCTAAGAAGCTTGAAGGTTTCTATGATATTGGTCTAGCCTCCGGAGGATAACAACTCATTTCAACACTATTAGGCAATGAGGCCGGATGAAGCTGGACAGTAGGCTTTAATAGAGTCGAAAAGAGATTACGAGGAATGTGCGGTCGAGGTGCTCATTTTCGAAAGAAATTGAAACGAGGATGATGGAAATGAAGAATTAGAAAATGAAAGGACTTGGCGGCCATACCGATAAACTTTTAGTGAGAATTTCTCTTCTCATCTTTTCTCAAGCATAAATCGTGCAACAAATCATGGAGTTGACATGTTTTAATTCCTCCATCAAATCTTGTTTCTACAATCACTACCAAACTTCTCTTTAGTAGTTCCTTCCGTAAAGTAATCCATCACAAATTCCTCAAGCTTTTCCTTCCAACTTGATGTATAAGCCCTTGACCAACTAACCAAATCAACTTGCGTCTTAGGTATAGAATAGTCTTAGGAATACTCCCCAAGAAAATAACGGTCTCAGTGTGTTGAGGCAAATGATTATTATAACTCAATGCAAGGGTGCCCGTAATACTAGTCCACGCCATTCAAGATATATGAACTTAACTTTTTAACATCTTTTCAAAGAATCGGCAGCTAACTTTGCATTTGAGTAGTCCGATATAACAACAAGTGCAAGAGGCGCACTTGACATTTTATTGCAATTTCATTTGCAAAATGTTGCAACTTCGAGGGAGGATTTTCGATTGAGAAACTTTCTTCATCGAGAGAACCAAAATTTCATCTAGGATTGAAAATGCGATGAAAATTAGGTTGTGCACGCAAATCAAAATCCAAATCCAAATCAATAAGACGACTAGTTAACATAAATTTGCTACCATTGTTGTCATCAGGGAAAGATAATTTCAGATCATCCCATGCCCTCCTTTCCCATATGTCATCCAAAATAACAAGGTAAGGCTTACATTTTAAGCATTTGTACAGCATTTCGGCTAACTTATCATTGTTTATTTCATCATAATATTCATCATCAGTAAGTTGAATCACACAACTCAAGATGGCAATCAAAATATCTATCTTGTTATAAACTTGAGAAATACAACTCCTAGCACGGTTATGGAAATGATGGATAATAAACGGATGATTATAAACTTTTCTAGCCAAAGTCGTCTTACCAAGCCCTGGCATCCCCACGATCGACACCATTTCAAGACGTTTGTTGATTCCTCCTGAGGCATCACCAAGTTGTCTCCTCATCAAACCCCACTAAAATTTCTTCATCTACGCCACCGCCACGAGACCTTGGGTTGGCTATCTCCATACTATAATTCCCTTCCAAATGAGCCGAGAGTGAAATCCTAAGAAGGATGTCTATGTTGATTATCTCCCACTTGAGTTGTGTATCCTGTGATTGAACACATAGACTACGACGTCAATTGCCTCCCGAATAACAGCTTCCGTTTCAGAGGAACAATCATTAGGCGTGATCTTTAAATCTCAGTTTGTCAAAACTTTGATTTTTATGCTCTTAACCTGGAGGAATCAAAACTTTGATTTTTATGCTCTTAACCTGGAGGAATTGGGTCAATTGAGTTTGTCGATTGTCGGTCTTCAGAATGTCTTTGACTCAAATTGTATGTAGATTGCTTTTAAGCTTTAAGATTTGGTCCGCTCTCCTTTGCAATTTAGTGACTTGCTTTTGCGATTTTAGACTTTCCTTTCTCTTGTCACACAAAAGTTTTCTATATCTCTTTACCTTTTCTTCGATCATTACAAAATCAAATGTACCCTTAATTTAATTTTCATGAGAGTATCATAATTGTTTGTTTGCAATTCAGATATTGTTTATTTGGCTTGTTGTTTGTCTTTG